>JASAOB010002660.1:0-36119 GCA_030849825.1 Herpetomonas tarakana | reverse complement strand
CTGATTTCTGAAGCGCTCTCCGCCTCTTTCTCTCCCCCCTCCCCCCCAGCAGAGAGAGCGAGGGACGAAGAGGTATCCGTTGGGTCTCCCTCCTTCCTCCTCCTTCTCTGTTCATTTACGCCTTGTCGATGGCCTGTCAGACACAAAAGGAGAAGAGGAGTTTGCATGTCTTTCCATCTCTCTCTCTCTCTGCACACACGCGTACACTTTCCCCTTCCGCTTCGTGTCTATGCTTCCCTCCTCTACCCTCCTCCCTCCCTCCCTCCCTCCTCCCTTCCTCTCACTCTCCATGCCTTGCGATGGCCACTGACAATACATATATATCACCCCCACTCCCCAAGCATCCACAGCAGCATTGACAAGGAAGAACACAGAGAAATAGTGACGAGTGCCATTTCCCCCGTGGAGAGAAAGAGGGATCGGAGGAGGGCCATGACAGAGGCAGCTCACCGCATCCGCCGTCGCCGCGTGTACGCACTCCTCTGCTGTGTGTACGAGGGACGCACCCTCTCTCCCTGTATGACCTGTGGAGGACAATGACGGACTCCGCCTTTCCCTGCTTCCTGCTAGCCTCTCTCCGTAGTAGGGCAATCCTTTCTCAACGAAGCCTTCTTCCTCTTTCCGTTCTCTGCTTTCATCCTTACCTCACAACCATCATCCCATCTCGTTCATTCCCCCCTCCCTCTCCCTCCCCCACTCTTGCTTTCCTTGTATGCGCTCCCCACCACACACGGACGCTTCGGCAAGAGTCGGTAGCGTTTCTCCTTCCTTTCCGCCCCAGGACAGCAATAGTGTCCTCACCCCACCATCCCCCACGGCCTCAGCCAACGATGGCATACCGAATAATGGCAGCAGAGGAGGCAGCGGGGCACGACGGCAGTCCGCCACGTCCTCCTCCTCGACCTCAGTCTTCCTGGCGGAGCTCATGTCGCACAAGGTGCGTCGACGGGCCTCGCAGGCGCAGGCCGAGGCCCGGCAGATGACCAACCCCGCTCGCCTGCACCGCATCGACCGCGTCATGCTGGCCGACGCTGAGAGCGACAGGCGCCACGCCATCACTGTGCAGGAGCAGGACGCCTACGGGCACTACCTGTTGCCGTATCACAGCCTCATGCTAGACTATCTGAGGAAGGAGAAGGAGGATAGGTCAGCAGCGGCGACGTCCAACACCAGCATTACCAACAGTATGCATAACAATAGCAGCGGAGCGACTCCGTTGCAAAGGGCGAGGACTCCCGCCGCCGCGGGGAGTGACGCACGGCCTCCTCAGAGCTTCATCTCCTGTCGCGCAACCAGTGGGAGCCCGTCGCTTTCCTCGTCCCCATCACTTCCCTTCTTCCTGCAGAGCGGCGGCGGCGGCGGCGGTGCGGCGGGGGACACGGAGGGAACAACACGCACGGAGCCAGGCGGCCGGTGCAGCGGTGTCTACCTCACCTCGCAGGTCGATGGGGTGGGGAGCATCTTCCCTCGCTTTGCCGTTGTTGGTGAGAACGGCGGCGCTGATGGGGGCCGTGGCGGGCCCTCGGGATGGACCTCACCTGCCCACTCCGCGGCACCCCCTTCCTCCACTGCAGCATCCAACGAAGCAGAGCGCCATTCGTGTGAAGCGCACTTGGTAGGGAATGACACTGCCTGGGAGAGGAGAGGACCAGCAGAGGAGGAGGAGGGGCAGCCGCCGCCGCTGGCGGCCGCTGCAAAGCATCCGTACCCATCTCGGCGGCCCTCGCCCGCCAGGTTGCTCTTCCGCTCCCCCGCCTCCCAAGGAGGGGGCAGGCCTTCCTCACCAGTCGCCAACTCTTCATCCTCCTCTCCACCACCACCTAACGAGGAGAAAGGGAGCAGCCCTCGCGTGGCACACACGTTTGTAGCATTGCCGCCGTCGTCCCTTCAGCGCCTCCAGCCACGCGCGAGCTCCTTTCTCCAAGCCCAGGAGGTGGTGCGGCGAGCGGAGCTGGCGTCCACGGAGGCCTTTGCGGCCTCGCAGCTCCGCAAGACAAAGGCCCTTCTCCAGACACGGGGGGAGGTGTGACGGCTCACTCCCTCCTCCCCCCCTCTCTGGCCCGTGTGTGCACGTATGGTGTCTGTGCCCACGCTATTCCCTTCTCTATTTCTCCTTTTCTTCTCATGACACCCCCCCCCCTCTTCCTCTCTCTCCTCTTCTTGTTCGGTCATGTGGCTTCCCACACTCCATCATTCCCATGACCTTTCCTGCCCTTTTCCCCTCTTGTTCCCTTTCCTATTCCTCCTCACGTTCCTTCACCACGCGCTGCTCTCTCTCTCTTTCTCATTCTCAATCGCACGCGCTTCTGTAGACTGTATGCGTTCACAACAACCATGTCCTGCCACGGGGAACCACTGGGAACCGCCACCTATCCGTTGGGTCCTCTTCCTTCCTTGCCTTCGTCTCTTTGCGATGTGTGTACTGCTCTCCACAACCCATTCCCTCTCTCCCTCTCCCCGTTCCTCTGTTCTTCCGTTCTTCCTGTAGTGCCGTCTCCTCCAACATATAGTTGCAGCTGCCCCTAGAGCCAATCTACAGGTCTTACCCCCTTTGCTTCCTGTTGCTCGCATGTCGGATGAGACTCCTCCCCGAGGCGAGGGGGGTCGGTTGCGCTCCCCTTTGCGTTCCCCCGGAGCCAGGGAGTTCTTCGAGAACCTCAGCAACCGCAGTTCGCAGCACACCACCCCACAGCGCCGGTCCAGCGCGCTGCGGGGCAGCCGGTGGCATGCCGGCAGCAGCAGCCGCAACGCTTCCATCGATGGGACCACCCCGCCAAGGCGCGACAGCTTCTGCGGCGTTGACGGTGACGGTAACGGTAGTAATGATGGTATGCCCACCAGACTGTTGCTCCACGCCTTGGCCTCCCCTATGCCTCGCACCCCAAAGGCCTCTGCCAGACACGGCGACACCGACGGCGGCGACAGCAACGAGAATAGTGAGGCCGAGACGCCGCCGTCGTCGGTGTCCGTGTCCTCAAACTTCGTGTCTGGTCTGCTCAGCTCGAAGGTGAAGGCGCGGGCATCGCGCAGCCACGTCGACCGCCTCTCCCATCAAGCCCGCAAGTTTCGTGTGGAGCGCATTATGCTCGAGGACACGGAGGCCGAGGCGCGAAACCAGATTCGCTCGGAGGAACAGAACACCTTCAGCGGGCCGATTCTGGACCACTACCGAGAGCTGCTGGAGCTGCTGCGTCTGCATCAGGAGCATCAGGAGGAGCAGGAGGAACGGGCAGCAGCGAGGGCTGTGTCGGACGTGAGGCGAGAGCTGTCCGAGGCGCCGTCCGAGGGCAAGTCCAGCGAATCATTAGGTGAGGCAGAGGACCACAAGGAGGAGAGGGTGCCGATTCCGCCAGAGCCGTCGACGCACGCAGCCCTCTCTGCTGACATGGAGCTCGACACTTTGCCAAGCGAAGAGGCCGACGCGCAAGTGCGAGAGGATGGACGTGGTGGCCGGACATCGCACTCCGAGGCGGAACGTGCCCTGACCTATCCGGGTGGCAGCGAGGAACCCGAGGATGCACACAGGGAAGCTGCGGAGGCACCTGACGAGTTCGACGTTACGCAGTCCTTCCGCATTGGCGGCCATGACGAGGCCACGCACCGCACTGGCTCCCTTGCCACGACGACGGTATACCGCTCCCACAGCGCTTCGGGCCAAGACACAAACCCGCTGACCTCTTCGCAGCAGAATCGGGACGGCAATCAGGAGGACGGACATGACATGGGCGACAACGACGATGCTTTTCTGATGGCTCTCCAGCACAACCAGGGCGATGACGGCAGAGATGGCCCGCTGCTCGCCAGTAACGGCGGCGAGAGCGGTGAGGGTAGCGTGTACGACTACAGCAGGCCTGTGTCCGCGCAAGGCGAGGGCTGGGCCTCCAGCGCGGGCAGTCCCCTCGGGTTCAACCACACCGACATGCCCACCGCGGAGGAAGGCGAAGAGGGAGGGATGGGCGGAAAGATGAGGCAGTCGGAGATGAAGACGGTGCTGGCAACACTAGAGGACAACCCTGGGATGGCGGCCGCCTCAGCCTGCGAGCGGGAGCACGATTCACAGGAATGCACTACGAGGAGAGACGACGAGTCAACGCGCACTCTGCCCCCCGCAGCTGCCTGCCTGACACCGCCCGAAAAAAGCATCCCAGTAACTGCAGGGATACCGGCACCGCAGCCGACGCAGAGGGCAGAGGAGCAGCCCCTCTCCCTCGCCAGTAGTAGCCGGGGCAGCGAAGATGACGGGAAGAAGGAGGGGCGCAGAGTGGTGCTGCAGGTCAAGGTCACAAACATCTACACCGCGCCAGATGAAAGCTGCGTGGTGAACCCTGTCGTACATCACCGCCCCCCGCTCATCCCCCTCGACGGCCACACCGACACGGCCAAGCTCAGCGGCGCTTCTCTAGAGACTGCACCCGCAACGGAGGGAGGCGATGGCGCCTCTGCGTGCCACAACCAAGGCGAGCACGGTGTGGTGATGGTGCGACACTACTGCCAGCCCTGTCCCAACTACGTGATTGTCTGCTTCCCGTCCCCGGTGGGCCGCCTGGCCGCCACTGGACATGCCGTCTCCCTACTACTCCGTCGCCTTGGCTCCTGTGCTCTGTGGGTGGGGCAGCTCTTGTGTTGGCTGTCGTTGGTGCAGCTGCTCTACGTGCTGCTCGTGGTCACTGCGGACTTTGCCGTTGCCTCTCTCGGCGCGAGCCAAGTCCATGCTGCCGTATAGCAGCACCATAGAGTGCGACAAGACAACAAGTCCATTGCAGGGATACGCTGCCGTTATCCTTGAGGGTGAAGTATTCTCTCTCTCTTTTGTTTGCTTTCTCCTGCGCGTTCCCTCTTTCATACTGGCAATGATGATGCCAGCCTCTCTCTGCCTTCTACTTCTACTATTGCTTCCCCCCCCCCCCCGCCCCCTTACCGCGCTCTCTCGTTGTACCTGTTGGCCCTTACCCGGAGTCTTCCTGCTAGTGTCATCCCTTCTCCCCCCATTGCCACCACTGTTGCTTTCCCCCTCCTCTTCCCTCTTTACAATCGTTAGAGAGATGCCTGCGTACTTCTTCCCCCCTCTCCCCCTCTCTCTTGGCATACTCTCCCCTTCTACATATTAGAGGAGAGTGAGGAGACCACAGGACACACCAAAGGAGAGGATTATATTACAGAATGACACGGGGCGGGTAGTGCAGACCGCACACGTGCTCTCTCTTAGCATGTACGCTTTCACACGTGTGTGCGTTTTTGTGCGGATGTAGGGGGAAGGCAGAGAACGGGAGGGAGGTTCGTGTACTGTGACCTCTGTCACTGTCATGCGATTGCGAGAGAGGCACATCCTCTCTTATCATCCCGTGGAGAGGTCTTCTCTTCTTTGCGAGACGTTGCGCTGCATCACGGGATCCCTCCCCCTCTCCTCAATCCTCACTCTCCCCCATCCCCCTCCGGCAGCTCTTTTTCTCTCTCTCCTTACTCTCTTCCTCGTCTTTCCCCCTCCACCCCTCTGCTCCACTCCTGCAAGGAGCCTATACCATCCCAACGCAACTGCTTTCTTTCCATTTACCCCACATCATTGCTGCCCCTCTTTTTTCCCCTCCCTCCACCTCAAATAGGATTCCTGTGCTGTTGACATACATATCTTCTTCATATTTTCCTTTCCTGTCTGCTCTTCTCGCGCCAAGCCTCCCATGTCACGCAGCCCCAGCTGTAGCAATCGCAAGCCACCGTTGGCAGACTCCTCAGCGGCGACCCCGACTGGGTCGGTCTCCACGCAGTCTTCCCTGGCGCGCTGGCAGCAGGCCCGCCGCGAGGCCGACACTGCCGCTGCTGTTGGCGTCGGTAGTGACGCTGGAGGAAGCACGGAGGATGGAAAGTGCGGTGCGGCAGCGCAGCCCACCACGACCTCGTCCTTGCTTCCCTCGATACCCCGGCAGCAGCAGCAGCGGAGCGAATCGGGACAGGGCCGACAGAGCACGGCATTTCGTCGCACAGGTGGCGACAGGTACAGAGAGGCACGAGGGGAAAGGGAAGCCACTGCGGCGGCGGTGGCGAACCCGACATCTTCGCACGAGGTGTCCTTTGCCTCTAGCAACGACGATGGCTCCGCCGCGATCAAGTCCACCAGCCCATACCGCCGCACTGACGCAACGGAGCTGTCCTCTCCTCCCTCCTCCAAGCCGTGCGATGGGGATGTGCACAGCGACCCGCAGCAGCTGAGCCGCCACCCACCGGTGGACGCGCAGGTCATGGGCTCGCAGTGGGAGGCGCGCTACATGGCTGAGAAGATCCCACGCGTCCGCGCCGAGGACGCGGGTCAGGGAGGGCACCTCATTTCCCCTCACCGACACACTCGCGGACCGCAGGAAGGGGAGGAGGCGGCCATTGACGAGACGACGGACCTCCTCGCCGCCTTCCGGGCGAAGGAGAAGGAAGCACTGGACACCCGCCGCGGCTGGCTGGAGGCGGAGGCGCGGTACAGGAAGGAGCGCGAGGCGATGGAGAAGCAGCTGGCGAGCGAGAAGCTGGCGCGGGGGAAGGCGGAGCAGGATGTCGAGGAGCTGCTGCTGTCCGCCCATGCCCGCCTCGCCCCGTCCTCCACCCCCCAAGGCACCTCCCAGCTCGGCGGCGGCGGGGATAAGAAACTGGACCCGCAGCAGCAGCAGCAGCGGCGCTCGACAGGCGACATCGCGCACCTCACCACTGTCTCCGAGGTTGATGCCACCGCCGCCAGCGATGCATTCTGGCAGAAGATGAAGGAGCGGGAGGAGCGGGCAAGGGCCGCGGCGCGCAGGGAGTTCATCCAGCAGTCCCAACAGAGGCTCTACGCTGAGCAGGACAAGCGCGCTGAGGCGGAGAAGCTCGCGAAGGAGGCGGAGCGGCGAATGCGACTGGCAGAGGCCCGCGCAGCCGACCAGACCGAGGCGGTGAAAACAAAACAAAAAGACATTGACGCGTTAAAAGGGGTGCTGAGCGAGAAGGAGGTGCGGATCAGTGAGCTGGAGAGTGAGGTGGCCGTGCTGAAACACCAGCTCAACCTGCGCGACAAGGACAAGGAGAGGGAGAGGGATCAGCTGGTGGCGAAGTGCGCCGACTTGAAGGAGCTCGTGCGGCTTCGTGAGGAGGCGCTGGAGGAGCAGCGCGACTTCACGCAGAACCTGCTGAGAGAGCTGGGGCTTAAGGACAAGGACCTGCTGGATCGGGAAAGCATCAACGCGGGAGTGAAGCGCGAGATCACCCTCATGCAGGAGAAGCACAGGACCGAGCTGGACACCCTCGAGGCCCAGACAAGGGACCGCGAGGTGGCGCTTAAACAGGAGCTGGAGCACCACCTGACCACCATGAACGCGCTCAAGGCCCAGTGCGAGGACTACAAGACACGCGCCGGTGTGGCCGAGGCGGAGCTGGCAAAGCAAAGCGGGCAGCACTCCCTGCGCGAGCGGGAAGGGGAGAACCAGCGCCAGCGGCTGCAGGGGCAGCTCGCTGATCTCGGTGTGGAGAAGCGCAGCTTGGAGCTGCAGCTCGAGCGCGTCTCTGCTGCGGCTGGCCGCTACGCGAAGGACTACGCAGCCACCAAGGAAAGCGAGCGACAAGGGCGGGAGTCCCTCGTGCGACGCTACACGGCTGAGATCACGACCTTGCAGGAGGAGCTGGACCGCGTGACGGTGCAGCGCAAGCGGGACCAGGAACGCGGCCTGCAGGAGATTCTGCAGCTGGGCCAGGAGGTCTCCGCGCTGAAGGAGCAGAACACGCGCTACGAGCACTTGCTGAATGTCCTGGAGCACGACAAGACCCACGCAATGCTGCTGCTGGGCCAGGCCCGGGAGAACAATCAGCTCCTGCTGCAGGACAAGCAGCGGCTCGGCGCCGAGAGTGCGAGCAGCAGCAATCCCACATCGCGGGCCACCCCGGGTGGGCGGCTGAGCATCGTTCATGAACAGAGTTTGACAGCAGCAGCCGATGCAAAGGACCAGCGCATTGCTGAACTGGAGGCTGTACGGGCCGATCTAAAGGAGAAGCTCAGCGCGTCGAACGAGCAGATTCGACAGATGCGGATGCAGCAGATGCAGCAGTCGGGGAAGGAGAACGGCGCCTTCACGGACAGTCGCCTTCGCCAAGACACACAGGCGTTGAGGCGAGAGCGAGAGGAACTGTCGCGTGAGGTGCGACACCTGCAGCAGCAGCGGGAGGCCTTGGAGCGGGAGCAGCAGCAGCAGAGAGTCGCGCCGACGTCTCCGTCCACCGCGCTCACGCTGACAAGTTCACCCGCGAGTGTCTCGTCCATCCACGCCTCACTCGCGAACATGGTTCGCTTGCTGGAAGCTAACGCGGCAGTGTGCAACAACGGTAAGGACGATGCTCCGGAGAAGAGGGAGTTCTACTTCAAACATCAAGAGCGGGATCTGCTGGACAATGTGCTGGCTAGCTGCCTGGCAGCGCTGGACTGTCTGCAGGGCAACTGGAGCGGATTGCCCTTCTACAGCGAGGGAGAGAGCAGCTTCTCGCAGAGCGGCAAGCGCAGTGACACGGGTCGGCACCACCACCACCGCCACCTACAGCACCATCACCACGGTGGAAGCAACCACAAAGCTCTGCACCTCGACAACCCCGGAGAGGAACGCCCGCAGCAGCAGGGCACGCTGAGCGTGAGAGGCCAACAGCAACAGCCGCCACCTCGGCTGCCACAGACCAACTTGCTTGGTAAGGGGGCGGGCACTCGCGCAGCAGCCGGGGCAGCCACGGAGCGGACCGAGTTGGAGTCCGAGCCCTGCTGGGAGGAGCAGGAGGAGGAGGACAGGCATAGCGTGGCGTTCTCGAGCAGCACCACCCATGACGGGGCAAAGGCAGCACTGAGGGGGGAACGTCCGGAGACCCTCTTCCCGGAGAGGACGGCATCTGCGTCTCAGACGGAGAGCAGGGAGGGCTCGCGGACGGATGGGGCGAGGAAGGCAGCCGACCACGAAGACGAGGAGCTATTCGTGCCCCACCACGGTGACGGCATCCTGCGCTACTCCCCCATCCCTGCCTCTCTGCCCCAGTCCTCGGTGTCCTCGCCGAGCCCGCCCTACAACAACGGCAATACCAACGGTAGTGCTGGCCGGCCATTGCGAGACGGGCTCTTTCAGAATGTCCACATCATGTCGGACACGCGGCAAGCACCCACATCTGCGTATCCTGCCGTCGACATCAACCACCCTCGCCGCAGCACGCCACCATCGCAGTCCTCGCGCAGACACCAAGCCATGTAGACGCCAATCTCGGAAGCGGGAGAGGAGAATATGTGTGTGTGAGGGCGTAACACATGGAACGTACCCACGGGGCCAGGAAAGAACTACCCGCCATACGCAGAATACGCATCTCGCGCGAAGAAACTCCACATCACACACACTCACATGCCCAGGAACGGAAGCATTGCGATGCAACTACGACATTGACCTCGAAGACGACGACAAACCACGCCCGTGGAAAAGGAGAAGACTCCTGTTCAGCCGCAAATTAGCGCGGTTTCTCTGTGAACTCTTCGATGTCCCATGGCCCGGCTCCCTCATGTATGACGACGATGAGGTGGAAGAAGACCAAGACTCCCAAACCTCTGACAACGAGCAAACCGAGTCTTCCATTGATCCTTTTGATGTGAACGATGATAGTAGTGACCATGCGGCTTCCTCCTCACCTGGAGACATGCAAACGAGGAGAAGAGAAAGGAAGGGCTCTGGCGTTTCCGAAAGCAACACCCACGGTAGTGGGGCTTACGCTCCACTCCAGATGAAACTGGCACATCGAAGAACTCCCCTCCCATCGTCCCGCACAGTCACGCTAGATAACAACTATTTCGATTTTGTAGTGCTTATTACCGCAACACATGCTGCTTTCAACACAACACATATAGATGAAACAAGAACGCTTCTCTCTCCTTATCCTGTCCCCCCCTCCCCTCCCCCTCTGCTAATGACTTTCCCTTTCTTCTCCTCCTTTTCCATTGTTGTCGTTCTGCACCTGTTGTACCACACTGTGACTTGTGTGGGTATCGTGGCACCACCCAGCATTCATCATGAGTACGATCGCAAGGATGCTGCAGGTGGGACAGTGCGTGTGGGCGGTGCATACAGTCTGTTTGGACAATGATAATCCCCCTCCCTCCCCTCCCCTGCCTCTCCTGGCATTGCGAAGCAACTCCCCGTTACGACACAGTTCTACCGATAGAACCACATAGCATCCCCTTTCCTTCTGTTTACTGCTATCTCTTTTCGATCCATTGTTCTCTCCCCCCCCCCCGACTTGAAGCTCTGTCTGCAACGCCTAGATCCACACATCCCCATCTTCCCTACTCATCCCCCCTCCCCTCCCCTCATCCGATTCAGCCATGTCGGCACCTGAACCCTCTCCACTGCCAGCACCCGTCCCAACCCCAGCCACGGCGACGACCACAACAGCTACTACCTGTGCTTCTTTGTCACCGCGCGGCGGCGGTGCGAGCGGCAGCAGCACCATCACCACGAGCAACGGGGACAGACACCCAGATCACCCCGTTGGCTCGATGCAGGAGAAGCCGTCATCTTCCACAGCTGCAGGCATCTCGGTGATGGCCAGCAATGGCGGCACAGACGGCTCCAATGTCGCGCCACCCCTCTCCCCCCGCGTGTTGACGACAAGGCCACCGCTGAGCCCGCGCGCGTCCGGCACCCGCAGCGGTGCCACTCCCGCCGCCAGGGCCGCTGCTGAACGCGAGAAGTTGGCCGCCGCGTCCGCCTTGAGCGAGAGGAATGGAGAGGAGGATGGAGAGAAGCTGCTGGCTGCCCCGTTGCCCGGTGCCACGACCGCAACCACTGCGATGACGGCTGCGGCTGCGGCGGGGCAGGAGACAAGGCAAGACGAGCAGCGATGCAGCCCACGGGTGACGTGGAAAGCAGATACAAAGGTAGAAAAAGAGTGTGAACGCAACGAGGCACCGGGGCCAGAACAGAAGACTGAGGAAGCCCCGCCGATAGCAGGGCCAACCCCGCCGACAGCTTCTGGCGGTGCATTGGGCGGACAGCAAGAGGCGGATCGGTCAGCTCAGAGCGAC
This sequence comes from Herpetomonas tarakana, assembly GCA_030849825.1. Classification (NCBI taxonomy): domain Eukaryota; phylum Euglenozoa; class Kinetoplastea; order Trypanosomatida; family Trypanosomatidae; genus Herpetomonas; species Herpetomonas tarakana. The sequence continues at coordinate 25,069 of JASAOB010002660.1, read as the reverse complement.
GCTCTGGTCAGGGCACGCGCGCTGCTGGCGGAGCGCACATCATCGTCTGCGTCGCGCAGCCGCAGCCGCAGCCCGTCGAATGTCAGCACTGCCCCTGCGCTTCCCCAGCCGTCCACGCTCAAGGAAGGCCAACCTTCGCCCACAACGGCCTCCTTCTCCTCCTCCCAATCACCATCGTTAGCAGCGGGCAGGAGTCCCGCCGCCGCCGCTGCAGCAAAGGTAGGGCCAAGTGAGGAAGAGGCGAGGAAAGCCGGAGAGGCAGGGGCAGCTGTACAGAAGGCGCCGTTGGCATCCCGTCAAGGCTCCCTCGCATCGCCCCGCGCCGCCGCCTCCGCCGCCGTGGAGGAAAAAAGGGATGTGGCAGACAAGGCGTCTGCGGCAGCGCCAAGGGCAGACAAGGAGGACGCTCTTCCCCTGCGCTCTGGTGCTGCCAAGGATGGACCAAAGAGTGGCGGCATGGGCGGCAGCAACGACAGCAGTAGTAGCGGCAACGGCACACGTGTCGGCGCGAAGACCCCTACTGCTACTACTGCTGCTGCTGCTGTACCCCTCTCCTCCCCCCCTCAGCTTCCCTCGCTGAGCCAGAAGGATGTGGACCAGGCCGTTGCCGCAGCTCGCAAGGAGCACCGGCAGGAAGTGAAGGAGAAGGAGAACGCACTGAAGGCAACGCAGAAGGAAGTGGACCGGCTGGAAAGAGAGCTGACAAAGGCGAACACCAAATGGCAGGACACGCTGGCGAGACTGGAGGCGGAGAGGTCGAGCCACAGCACCACCAAGGCGGCAGGAAAAGAGAAGCAAAGTGAGTTGCAGAAGGAGCTGAAGCAGGCGCAGAAGGACGCCAAGGACGCGGCGAGCCGTGAGCTGAAGCTTCAGAAAGAAGTGGAGAAGCTGAAGACAGCATTGTCAGAAGCTTCATCGGGCAGCGGAGCGACGCCAAGCAGACGGCCGTCGCTGAGCCTCAACGCCTCCTTCCACTCCACCACCACACCCAACCCGTCCACAGAAACTGCAGCTACTACTACTACTACTACTGCTGCCTTGGCGGAGCTGCAGAAGCAGGTGGCCAGCCTGGAGAAGGAGAACCGAGAGCTGCAGCAGGACAAGGCAGCCGAGAAGCGTGCCAAGGCGGAGGACGACGAGGCGGCGCGGAAAGGACAAGAGCAAGAGATGGAGCAGCTCAGGAAGGAACTCGCAGAGGCGCGAAAGCAGGTTGCCGATCAGAGCAAGGAAATGGAGGAACTGCAAAAGGAGCTGGACAGGCAGAGGGCCGAGCTCGTCGCCGCCAAGGCCAAGGCAGAGGCGGACGACGAAGGAGAACGCGTGGCTGAGCTGAAGAAGGCACTGCAAGAGAGCGAGAGGAGCGCCAACAAGCTCTTTGACGAACGGGATAGCCTCCGCCGAGAGCTGCAGCAGGCGCAGAGGGACCTGACCAGCAATGCAAAGGAGATGGACGACTTACACGAGAAGCTCACTCTCGCGGAGAGCGACCTCAGCGATGCCAGGGACGCGATTGCCGCTGCCACCCGCCACCCGCAATGGAGTGGCGGCATAGAACGGGAGGAGGAGGGGGGAGAGGGAAAGGCGAGGAAGAGCTCCTCTCTGGAGAAGGAGAGCAAAGTTCGCATGATGCTCGACAAACTCGAGCGGCAGGAGAGTGCCTTTGATGCCGAGCGGCGGCGACTGAAGGAGCGAATCTACGAGCTCGAGGACGCGGTGTGCGAGATCCAGCATCGGGCTGACGAGAACGCTGAGGAGGCACGAGTGCTTGCCGCTTCCTTGGAGGACAGCGAGCGCGGCCGCGAACACGTGCTGCAGACGTGGACGGCCAAGGCAGCGGACCTTCAGGGCGAGCTGGCGCGGCTACAGGCCAAGTACGAGCGGGACGCGCGGGAGCTGGAAGCGAGGGTGCGAGCGGAGCTGAGTGCCGAGGCAGACAACCTGCGAGAGGTACTCACGCAGAGAGAACGGGAGGTCCTTGAGCTGAAGCAGCGACTCGAGGACCACGAGGAAGCAAGTAAGAAGCACACCACCACTGCGACTGCAACGGTGGTGAATGGCAGCAAAGCGCTCGAGACGAAGGTCAAGGAGCTGGAGCGGGGCATGAAGCTGCTCAAGTCAGAGAACCTGCAGCTGAGGACGACCAACGAGCAGCTAAAGAAGCAAAAGGCGGAGGGGGAGAGTCAGGTGGAGGAGCGGAGCCAGGCGAGCCGTACTGAGCTGGAGCAAGAGAGGGAAGCCCGAGAGAAGCTGGAGGCTAACGTGGCCGCGCTGCAGGAAACCACTCAACAGCTGCAGCTGCAACTCCAGCAACAGCAGCAACAGCAGCAGCAAGCTCCCCTCTCTCCTGTCAGTGCCAGCGGCTTCACGGCGTTCTCAGCGGCGACCAACAGCCTGGGCTTGCAACACATGGAGGGTGCCAGCAACGTGAACACCGGCGGTGCTCTACAACCCATCACCTTCTTCGCGTTGGGCAATCCACAAGAGCAGCCGCAATCGCAGTCACGGCGGCGCCGGCCCTCACGCGCTCGCTCTCCCCAGGCCCCTCACTGTCTGGACACCACTCACTTCGACCCCACCACCCACTCCACCCCTGTTCAGAGCAGCGGCATCCCGAGGAGTAGTGGCGAGGTTCGATGGGGAGGAGGAGGTGAGAACAAGGAGAATCGCTTCCCTCCTACCATGAGGCCCGCTGCCACCGTGGCTGCCGATGCCGGTGCTGGGGACACTTCTGCAAAGGGGGGTAGCACAGCACGGCGCACGCCGCAGCCGCTGAGCGCCGCCAGATGCTCCCCTTCACAGGTCCAGCTGCCGACCAATCGCCTCCTCTTCCTGGAGGATGACGCAGAGGGAGAGAAGCGTAGCCACGAGACGCGCACCGCGGGCTGCCCGTCGTGGCCCCCCATCTCTCCAGCCGAGAGCATCGCTGGCTTCAGCAGCGCCGCCACAGACACGGCCGGCGTTGGCGCCGTCTCCTTTGTGGGCACCCAACCGCTCCCTTCTGCGTATGCGGCTCCATCGGCACGGAGCACGCCACCGGGCCTGACCTTCACCATGAGCGCCGGCAGGCTGCTGGTCTCGCGCCACGGCCGCCGCCTGGAGCGACTTCTCTTCCAGGACAGCGTTCCCCTAACCGCGAGCGGAAGGGGCAGCGCAGCGGCTCACTCGACGGCGAGCGGCGGCGATGTCATCAGCACCTCCGCCCTGGCCTCACTGAGCCACAAGCTGCACTTCGCACGCAGTCGCAGCACCACGTTTGCCTTTACCATCCGCCTTCTCGACCTCGCCGGCGCCGATGGGGGTAAGGGCCGCCGTCCGACGGACTCGGGCCACCGCGGGGGTGTCCTCGTTGGGTTCTCTGACCGCTTCTTACCTATGGAGGGCTTTGGCGCTGGGCGTAACTCGCTGCGCTATGAGGCGTGCTACTACCTGGACGTGCTGACGGGCCGGCTCTTCTGTCCTGGCCTCCCTGCTGACAACGCCGACAGTGATAGTAGTAGTAGCCATCACCCCAAGGGGAACGTCTCTCGCCGGCTGGATGCCCCGTTTGACGGCTGGATCAGGGCCGCGGGCAAGGCAGTCGCCGCGCGCCACGACGCCCTCAACCTCAACCCATTCTACGCAGACTACGTCGCCAGCAGCGGAGCTGGCTCTGGCGTTGGTGGTGGCGGCGTCAGGGAGGGGGGCTTGACTTCCCCCTCGGCTTCCTTCTCAGCCGCGTCTGCCTCTCAACCAAACGTGCCTGGCCATTGCTACCCCAACAGCCATGACCACAGCACATCGCCCGCTCTGTCCGCCGCCCCTGGGGACGAGATCACGTGCTGCTTGGATGGAAACGAGGGCAGTCTGAGCTTCACGTGGAACGGCGTGCCGTGCGGGTCGGCCGTGACGGGCCTTGACCTGCGGAAGCTGTCGCTTTACCCGGCGGTGGAGGTGAACGAGGGAGGTGTCGTGCTGGAGCTGCTGTAGGCCGACAAGGAGTGAAAGGACAAGCACGAGAGATACGGCTTGCATGCTGCCTTAGAATAGAGGTGATAGATAGATAGATGAATAGTGCTCGCCATGGACTCTCAGCACTTTTGCCCTCTCTCTCCTCCGAGGTGCCCGTGTCCTACGCAAGGGACAGACTTGCCGAGCCGAGCCGCAGCCGTCTTCTTCTTCTGGTTGCATCTCTCTGCCCGCCTGTCCACTGTCTCTATGCCGAACACGGAGGGGAGAGCCTTCCCTTTCCTCCATTCTTGGTTTACTTCCCCATTGTCTCGTTTCCCCTTTGTACACCCCACTCCACGCCTCTATCTCACTCTCACGATCCCCCCCCCCCACCTCCCCTCCACCTTCCTCCTTCAAAGCGAGCGAGCGAGCGTGAGGAGAGCGTGAGCAGCACAAAGGGTGGGAGTGTTGTGCTCGTGTGGATCGCTGCAGTGGTACTCCTCTAATTTCCTCCTCCCCCTCCGCCTCAACAGACACACTCACACACACACAGACAAGGGAGTGTAGGATCATCCCTGCCACTACCTGCGTCGGCAGTGCTTCCGACATTGCCACGACACTTCTCCATCCCATCGCGGTGAACCATGCAAGGCCACCAGGACAGTGCTGCCGCAGAGGCCCTAGAGTCCTTCACGACCGCCCTCGCGACCGCCCAAGCGCAGCTGCAGCAGGAGGAGGCCCGGCGACAGCACGCAGAGTCCATCCTCAGTCGACTCACCGCAGAGAACGAGCGCGTCAAGCGTGGCCTGCTGCACAACCCCCAGCAGCTCGCCAAGCTCGAGACGCTGCGGCAGGAGAAGGCAAAGATGGAGCACGTGCTGGCCGATCAGCGAGAGCGCTTTGCGCAGGAACGCGACTACGTGCTGCAGGTGCGGCGGCAGAGGCAGGAGACGGAGGACAAGATCGAACAGCGGTCCGAGGAGCTGCGGCGGCTGAAGATGGAGTACGCGAAGCGGTCCGCCGCCGTGCATCGGCGTGTCGCGCAGAGCGCGTTCGTGGCGCACCATCAGCTGCAGGGCCAGCGCACGTGGCTGGAGAGGAAGGAGCAAGAGGTGAGCCGCAGACGGTCCATGCTGACGGAAGCAGAGAGGCAGAGGCAGGTGGCCTTGGAGGAACTCCACTTCTTCACAGCTGCACAGACCACTGGGAAGGTGGAGTCCAGTGGAGAGGAAGCTGCTGCCGCTGCTGTTGCTGCCGCAAGTGCTGATGGCACAGGCGCTGCCCGAGAGAATGAAGAGAGTGCCGTGGTAAAAGTCCAGGAAGGAGCGGACATGTGCCACAGCACTGTCCACACAACGGGCAGCGATGGCGCACTGCCTGTCGAGTCGATGGAGCAGCTGGAGGAGCGACTGAAGGCAACAGCGCAACGCCACGCGGCGATGAGAGTGGCAAGCGAAGAGCAGCTCTCTCAACTGTGCCAGCAGCGGGAGTCCTTGAAGGCATCGCTCAAGGCACTCTGCGAGGAGGTGGAAGCAGCCGACGCCCGTCAGCAGGCGCAGCAGCGGGCGTGGGTAGACGCGCTGAACGCCGTCTCACTGGACGGCCGGTGTGGCCAGTGTGGCGGGGACCTCGCCGCCGGGCTGTACTGAGTACGTGGCTGGCGCAGAGGAGGGAGAGAAAGGCGTCGGCTCTCCTGGAGGTGGTTGAGGGGGTGATGGCATGCACCACCACCACCGCCCCGCGAGACGGCACAAAGGCTGGATGAGGCTCTCCTCCTCTTCTCTTCTTTCCCTTCATCACAATGGGTTCTCCATTCCTTCTGTATGGTAGACATCACTTCCTTCACGCTGATAACAAGCCTCCCTCTCTTTCCTTCCCTTTCCTATCCTACTGTTGCTGCTGCCCATCCAACATACGAAAAGCAATAATAAGAAGAGAGGAGTGTGCTGTGTGTGTGTGCTCCTCCTCCTCGATGGGCGATGGCTTTGCCTGTGCGTGGCTGTGCTTACTGTGTTTGTGTGTCTACACTACTTCTCTCGTGCCTCCCTCTCCTCTCTTCTCCTCTGCCAAACTCGCGTTTTGAACTATCTCTTCCTCCCAACCTCTCTCTCTCTCTATGTTGGTGCTGCGTAGACAAGGCAAAACCGCTGCTCCGTTCCTTCTCGGTCTACAGCAAAGGAGAGAACACTAGGTGATTACAAAGGCCCCCCTCACGAAAGACCGTTCCCCCTCTCACCGCTACAATCATACACACACACACACACACACACAAGCGCAAGGCATTGGAGGAGCAAAACGCTCCCTTCCCATCCGTCCGCTTTGTGCGTAGGCCTCTCCCTCTCTCCTCTCTCCTCTCTCTCCTCTCTCTCCTCTCTCCTCTCTCTCCTGCTCCTCCCTTTCCTTCTCCTGGATTGCAACGACGCCAACAGCAGAAGGAGAGCACCCATTGCATCACAGTACAATAACACAAAGGGATACTTAACATACAGCATACCCCTTCGTCTTCTCCCTTCCTCCCTCCACCCCCCTCATCCCATCTTTCCTTTTTCTCCTTCTTCCTGCGCAAAATACCTCCCCCTCTCCCTTGTCATCACTCTTCATCCCTCCCCCCCCCCGCGCAGCACGAGCACATCAAGTGGGAGCGTCACGCATCATCAGCGGAAGGATTAAGCCAGAAAACGCTCAAACTTGTGGGCACACTGCAGGAGACGATCTCAGTCATATTTTCCTCCTTCCCTCTCCCATCTTCCTCTTCTTTCTACCCGAGACGGCGTGGTACACCACAGCTCCCAATCCTTCGTCCCCACTCCCCTCCCACCACCACCACCATCACCAGCCATTATCCGTCACCGCTCACTCCTTTCCTCCCCCTCCCCCACCAAACTGCATCTTCCCCCTTCTCGCACATTCGCTTCTCGTCTCACCTGTTTATCTATCTCTCCCACTATTCTTTTCCCCCTCTTACTCCTTTTCCTTGTAAACCCTTTTTCCTCCTTCTGCTGTATATTCCCTTCTCCCCTTTTCCACCTTTACCGGTTACCTCTCTCTCTCTGTATCCCTATTATCCACCTCCCTCGTGCCCCCTCCTCCTTCTCCTTCCATCTGCCACTGCCTCGTTCCATCCGCGCACAGGCACATCTCATCTGTCTGCCATTCCTCTCGCTCTCTCCCTATCTCCCCATCCCTCTACAGTTTGCACTCCCTTCTCTCTCCCCTCTCGTGGAAGCAGTAGGGACGCCTAACCATGTATTTCTACCCGGCCAACCCGGTGCCCGTCACGGCCCCCGGCCAGATGAGCCCCAGCCAACCTCAGCCCGCTGCGATGGCGGCGTCGAACCCCCCGTCGCCGTCGGGGTACTTCTACGCCTCTGCCCAGCCGCCGCAGCCACAGCCGTTCGCCATTGAGGCACACCCCAGCAGCCATACCTCCGCTCAGCTTCCCTTTTTCCCTTCCCCGCTGTCGTACCCACAACAGCAGCAGCAGCAGCAGCAAGTGCAGCAGGGATATGTGATCGCGCCTGTCCCAACCCTGTACGCCCCCTCTCACCCCGTCCAGCAGCTGCCGCCACCGCCGCCACCGCCACCACCGCATTCGGCGCCGCCTCCACCCCCGCCAGCTCCATCGTCGGACGGTGGTAAAGCTGGCGGGAAGGCTAGCACCACGAGCGCGACCAACTTTGCACCAGGCATCATGTACCAAGGCCGTGTGAAGCGCTACAACCCGCAGCACGGCTTCGGCTTCCTGACTGCCACGCACGAGCTGATCCCCATCGGCGCGGGGCAGCCGCTCGCTCCCGGCGAGAATCCCTCCACAAAGAGCGAGGATACCCAGGACAAGAGGAAACAGGAGACCGAGTCCCATGGCATGCCGCCCACCCGGGACTGTGGTGATGTGGTGAGGATTGACGGCAAGTACTACGAGCGCAGGCCCAGCGAAGCGGGTGACATATTTGTCCATCACCACAAGCTGCTCGTCCCAACCGTCTTTGACGAGGAGATGGCCACAGCCGTCCCGGGACAGGAGGAGGAAGGGAGGGGCAGCCCAAGGAGGAAGAGCAGCAACCAGGCAAAGGGGCGTAGCTTGCTACCCCCACCGCCACCCCGTGCCCTCCCCAAAGCCCTGACACCTCCCTCCGCGGCAACAAAGGAGAACCTCCAAACCTTCTTCCGCCTCTTCACGCCTGGCACAGCGGTGCGCTTCCAGTGCGAGGTCTCCCCTGACAAGAGCAGCAAGTACCAGGCGGTGGATGTCGAGCTGCTTCCGCGACAAGGTACGCTGCTCATCACCGCGGAGGAGAAGGAGAAGATGCTGGCGGCCGCCGTCGCCTCTGCCGCGCGCGTGCAGGAGAGGCAGCAGAGGCTACACTCAGCTAGCGGTTTCCACGGGACTGCTCCTCGCCTTCCTCCGTCCTACCCTGCTGCTCCCACTGCTCTTACTGCCTACAGCGGCGGCCTGTGCTTTGCGAATGCCGCCCCGGAAGCCTCCCCACACCCCTCTCAGCCGTATGTCTCTGGCTTTCCTCACACCACCACCATGGGCACCATAGCGAGCAACAGCAGCTCGCCCGCTATGTTCACACCGTTCCACTCCCTGCCTGTTGTGATACCCATGGTGCTGCCTGCTCCCATGGCGGCCATACCGGCGGCAGCGATGGCAATGGATGGGGAGGCCCTAGGGCCACGCCCCCAGCAGCAGCAGCAGCTGCTGCAACACAAGTTGGTTGCCGCCTCTACGATTGGCAGCGCGCACGAGGTTGAGGCCGACAGTAGCTTTCACCAAAGCAGTGACAACAGCAATGTGTTCAACCACACCGACTCCTCCACCGTCTACCCAGAGGAGGAGGAGGAAGAAGAGGAGATGCTGCTGATGATGGGAAACCACTCCTTCAGCCTCACTGCCCTTGACTTCCCCTTCGACATTGACGAGGAGGAGGACAAGGATGGAGAAGACGAGCCGCCCACGAGTATGCCAGACCGTACCCCTGTGCTGCACTATCACTAAGAGTGCATTTCACCATCCACGCACCTACCTACCCCGCGTGCGAGGAGAGCCCTGCGTTGCTACCCCCCCCCCCTATCCGGCAGCACCGCTTTCAAGGGCAGTCAAACCCTCAACGCCGCTTGTTCCTCTTTCTTTCTCTTCATGGGCAGCACCATTTCACCTGTGCTCCTTTTCTTTCTCTCTTCTCGTACCCTCCATCTCGTCTTCATTATTCTCACTACTTGATTCTAGTCTGTTGTCTTTCCTCTCTGTTCTCTTCCTGTCACATGACTACTTCTAGTCATGTGGCAGCTCATTCCCATCACACCTATCGACGCTACGATCATTACTGTCACCTTTCCTAGTGAAGCCTTTTCAAGAAAAGAGAGTCTCCTTCCTCTTTCGTAGGCACAACTTCCCCCTCCCCCCCTCCCCCCCATCTTCCCATTTTACCTCGCACGCCTCGTCTCTCTCTTCTCCCCTCGTTCGTTCGCGCGATCATTCGCCCCCCTCCCCCCTCCTTTCTCGCGCGCTCTTCTTCTCTCTCTCCTTCCTCTTCTTCATCACCATCATCGCAGAGAGCGAGAGAGAGAGAAGAGAGAAGTGCCAATGTACTGTTCCATCCCTATTGCTACCCTAAGGATAGTGATGTAGTGCTTTCAGTCTTTCCTTTTCCCCCTTCACCCCCCCCCCCCCGACACCTGCTTCATACCCACCTCTCATTCTCTTGCCTCCCCCCCTTTTCGTCTCTTTGCATGTAACTCTTTCTCTCGAGGAGTTTCCCCTTCTCCTCTCTCGTGCGGAGGAGAGAGAGCAGACATCGATACAACGAAACTGCCCCCCTCTCCCTCCCCCTCCCCACGTTCCTGTCTGGAGGGAAGGTGACTTACAAAACGTTCGTCATCCCAGCCTTCCCTCTCCCACACACAGACGCTCCCCCTCCCTTTTTCCTGTAGCCGCCGCTACCTCACAGCTTCGTCACTTCTCATGATTTGCATCTCCATCCCCAAAGTATGTTCTTCTCTCCCCTTCCCCCCCCCTCCCCTCGTCTTACCATCGCACACAGGACGACGCTTCTCTCCTCCCCCTCCCCCTCCCCGCCTCCTTCCCACCGTACGAAGCGCTTCCTACATCTATGCGTGTGCTCCACTGCCAACGAGGTGATGATGGGAAACTGCCTCCCCCTCAAGTTTCCCCCGTGCCCTCTGCTCCATACTCCATCTTCCTACATATTAAGGTAGCCTCTTCTTCCTCTTCTTCGTCTCTCTCTGTGGGTGTGTCGGGGCAGCGGCTGGGACCTCCCACGCTGGCCCTTGGGAGAAGTAGACACCACGTACAGTAAGGAAATCAACAGTAGCAACGATACACTTTGCTTCTCCACCTCCCCCCCCCTCCCTTCCCTTTCTCTTCTCCTCGACTTACCTCCCTTCTTTCCTTCCCTCTTCTCGGCTCAGCGCCGAAAGGAGAAGGAGAGCACACACGCTTACTCTGCCCCCCCCCCCCCCCCCTACTCTCCCCTCTTCTGTTCCTGTCTCGACTCCATCTCTCTCTCTCTCTCTTCTACCTCTTCTACCTCTTGTCTTGATTTGTCTCCCCTCCCCCGTCACAGGACGGCCCTTCCTCCCTTCTCCTCTTCCGTCTTCTTCTCCATCTCTTGATCTTCCCGAACGGAAGGATCATTTGAGAGGCAGTAACCACAGCAACAGTGCCATTGCTACTATCATGTTATTGCTACTGTGCCGGGAGGGGGCGAGGTCCTTCCCTTATCCCTCTTCTCTCTTTAAGAAAGTGAAAACGAGACTCTAGAAGAAGAAGAATACCCCCCTTTCCTGTCTCCATGCTCACCCATGGCCATTGTGCCTTCGCATCGTGCACAGAGGAAGACGTGCCGCTTGCCTCGCAGTGTCAATGCCAAAACAGCAACCCGAGTGCTTACGACCGTTTTGCCAGTGCATGTCAACAGACAAAGAAAGGAAGAAACCCACAAGAGAGAAGTCACACAGAGATCTGCTCCTCGCGGTGGGAGGGAGTGTGTCCGGCACGGGTGAATCGTTGCTTCCCCTACCTCCCTCCCTCTCTCTCGCTGGCTCTAGAACGAAGCCGCCTGGGTGAGAACAAGGAAAGCAAACCGACATATGTGCCTAGCGGTGGGAAACATGAGGAACACATGCACAGTAGGAACACTCCTCCTCCTCTCTCCTCCTCTCTCGTACGTACATCTGTGCGTAACCCTCTCCAAAGGACATCATCCCCCCCCCCCCCCCTCTCCTCACTGCCTTTCCATCGCTCTCTCCAAAGGGCAAGAAAGAAGCACAGTAGGAACTAAANCCCCTTTCCTGTCTCCATGCTCACCCATGGCCATTGTGCCTTCGCATCGTGCACAGAGGAAGACGTGCCGCTTGCCTCGCAGTGTCAATGCCAAAACAGCAACCCGAGTGCTTACGACCGTTTTGCCAGTGCATGTCAACAGACAAAGAAAGGAAGAAACCCACAAGAGAGAAGTCACACAGAGATCTGCTCCTCGCGGTGGGAGGGAGTGTGTCCGGCACGGGTGAATCATTGCTTCCCCTACCTCCCTCCCTCTCTCTCTCGCTGGCTCTAGAACGAAGCCGCCTGGGTGAGAACAAGGAAAGCAAACCGACATATGTCCCTAGTGGGGGAAACATGACGAACACATGCACAGTAGGAACACTCCTCCTCCTCTCTCCTCTCCTCTCTCGTACGTACATCTGTGCGTAACCCTCTCCAAAGGACATCATCCCCCCCCCCCCCCCCTCCCCCCCTCCTCACTGCTTTTCCATCGCTCTCTCCAAAGAGCAAGAAAGAAGCACAGTAGGAACTAAAGCAAACAGACAAAGAATCGATACGAAGCTGACTCCTATTCCTTCCTCCCCCTCCCCCCTCCAACAACCTCCTCACAGATCACTCCCCACATACACCGTGATCTCTCCTTCCCCCCCCTCTCTCTCTCTCTCTCGAAGTTTCCGTTGAACCATTTCTCCCCCCTCTTTCTCTTCCTTCTTTGCTAAGATTCAGAAGCAAAGACATCATTAACACCCCGCAACCGATTTTCCCCTCCCCTGCAACTCTGCGTTGTACTCCGCGCACCTCCCCCCCCCCCCTCCTACCCTTCACGCCACGATTCATCTTCCCTCTTCCCTCTCTCCTCTCTCCTGCCCCCTCCCCTCACTCCCCAGACACTGTCTCCCGCTCTCTCACGCACACAAACAATCTAAAGGTGTTCGCACGTTGCACCTCATGTTCCGCACTCCCAGCTTCAGCACCGTCGAGGGCCCCTCGGCCTTCTCCCTTTCCTATTATCCCACGACGATTCCTCACAACCACAGCCACATTCGGAGCACCAGCGGCAGCGGCGGTGCAAACATGACCTTCTCCAACGATGGCATCCCGCAGCAGCTCATCGCCACACTCGCTCCTCCCGTGCACGCCAACAGCAACAGCTGTGACAGTACTAAATGGAGTAACACGAACATACTCAGCCCAATGATGTCGACGACTACGATCCACTACGGCAGTTCCCCGAACGCCTCCCTTTCCAGTCCTCCCTCGGTGGATTGCAACAACAATGGCACCCATGGGAACAACCACATGGCTCCGACCGTCCCCATTCCCCTCCAGCAACAGCAGCAGCAGCAGCAGCAACAGCCAGTGGTGTATGTTGTGACAGAGGGCAATAACGATATCACCGACTCCCTTATCCACCAGCTGCTGGCCCTCCAAGCCCAAATGCAGACAAGTAACAGCAACAGCAACAGTAACAGCAATATTGTGAGGAATGGCAATGATCTGTGCTTGCCTCTGCCCATGATGACCCGCCTCCCGCCTGCCATGTCCGCTTCCTCGATGCCCTCGGGCACCGCGGCTGCGTTTGCCACTGCCTTGCTCCATCCCCAACCCAACACGGCGAGCACTCATCAAGACTTGAATCGTACCAGCTGCCATAATGACAGTGCTTCGCATCTCCACAGCAACACGGCAGCTCCAGCTCCCGCCGCCATCCATAAGGTCAACGGCCAGCACTACAGCCTCGCCGCCGTCTACGAGGGCTACGTCAAGCGCTACAACCCTGTGCGCGGCTTTGGCTTCCTCAAGGCTACTCATCAAGTCATTTCCGTCGACAGCATCAGCAACAACAACAACAGCAGCAGCAGCAATGCTGGAAATGATCGTGAGAACAGCTCTCTTTCCTTCTCGTCCTCGCCGCCCGCGGCCAGCGCGAACGGCTACGGCGAGACGGCCACAGAGAGCGGCAGCTACCACAGCGGCAGCAACGGCCAGCCTCACAGCAGCACTCCTCTTCCTTATACAAACTGCAACGAGGTGCGCGTGCCGGTGCAGCTGGGGGACATCTTTGTCCACCAGTCCTACATCCACATGCGCGGCTTCCGCTCGCTGCCGGTAGGCGGCCGTGTTCGCTTTGCCGTGGGGTACTTGAACGGCCAGCACAGCTTCCAGGCCGTCGACGTCAGTTTGCTGCCCTAGGTGGTGCCCCCCATCTTTCATGATGCATCACAGAATGGAGAGTAGCAAAGGGACAGGGGCAGCCATGACGCCGCCCTTCGCGTTTCCCCAGCAGTCCTCAGCGAGCGCGACCAGCCCCTCCTCCACCTTTGCTAGTGCTAGCGGCGATGGCGGCAACAACCCGTTCATATGTTCCTTCTCTTGAAGCTAACATGTCCCTGTTGGTCGATGCTGCATGTATACATGTTATGATGTGCCCTTTCACAGAAAGCCTCACTTCTTCCTATTGCCACTGTAATCATTAATCATTGTTCTTCTTCCTTTATTTTCCCTCTTTCTCTCCTCATGCGTACGTACGATCACTGTTTCGGCTTCCGGGCCCTCTTTGTTCCTCTTCGTTTTCTTTCCCTCCTTGTCCGCTTCGTCGTTTGGACACTGTTCCACTCTATTTATTGTTTTACCTTTGGCGGCTCGCCTCCCTTCCCTTCACTCGTTCTGTAACATAAATCACATCATATCCTAATAGTATACACATGATGAAGAAACGGCCAGTCACGAAGAGGGCCCACAAAGTAAGAAGTAACACATATATGCATGACAACAGCAGGAGCTACGGCAACAGCAGTATCACTCCTCTTACCCTAATGAAGTAAACATATGGAAAGGCAACGCCTACAACTCCATAACCATCACCACCAATACAACCAGTAAGCAAGAGAGAGAGAGAGGGGCGATTCTTAAGGGCCCTATCAATGACCATCAACAGAGAGAGGGGGAGAGGAGGGACCCATACTCCCTCCACCCCCCTCCTCTTCCCTTTGTGGTCCGCTGCCCAACCCTAGCGCATCCCCTCTCTATTTTCCCTCTATTCCTCTCTCTTCTCTCTCCCGTCTCTCCATACATACACCTCCCCAAACTCCATCGCTCCCCTCTCCCCCTCTCCATTATTCAAGTGCTTTGTTGTTGTGTTGTTTACTGTATGTGTGTCGTTTTCTCGCTTCGTTGATACTTCTTTGTCGCGCATCATTCGTGTCTCCCGCAGACTCCCGTCTGCCTTTCCTTCTTTTCTTCCTCTCTTTTATCTATCGCCACCCCCCACCCCCCACATACACGTAGAGATAGAGGAGAGAGAGAGAATGGCAAAGTGAAACTATTGCCGCACCCTCCTCCTCTAACCTTTCCTGCCGTGCACCTCTTTTTCCTGCCTCCCTCTCCCCTCGCTGCTTTCGTGACGTAACTGTTTGTCCCCCCCCTCTCTCTCTCTCTGTCCCCCCTCCCACCATTACTAATCCTATTACTACTATTGTGACTACTTCTGATTGCCATCGATGCCTTCCTCTCATTCTCCCTCCCCCTCCCCCTCCCCCATATTTTTCCCCCTCTCAGTGTTATCATCAATACAAAAGCGTTCCACCACTTGCCCCCTTGCCCCCTCTCCCCCTCCCCCCCCCTCTGTATTCTCCCTTCCCCCCACTTTAGTTTATGCATGTTGGTTTCCTATCGTTTGTCAGTGCTTCATACATCTCACCACTCCCCTCCCACTTCTCTCTCCTTCTTCTTTAGGCTGTCTCTGTTATGATGACTCCGCGCATTTGCCATGCAGCAAACATAGCACCACGTCCTCCTCTTCTTGTCGGAAGGGATGCTACCTTCACCCCTCCTCCCCCCCTCCCTTCCCCTCTGGCCTTCCTATTCCTCCTTTATCCCGTATATACTGTTCTTTTTCCTCACATGTTTTGCATCTGTCAAAGAGAGTGCGCTATACATGTTCCTTCACTCTGTTCCCATTCCTCTTTATTTCTTCCTCCTTCTCTCCCATCTCGCTGTTGATGTTACCATTGTTCATTCTGTGACTCCCCCCCCCCTTTGATAGGACCTCCTCCACCCCCTCCGCAAAGTGCCAACATGGACGGCGGCAGCGGGGAAAGGGGGAAAGGGCCGGCATTGATGTACAAGCTCCCACACATCCCATACACACATGCATACACATACACGCACACTATATCCTGTGCGGAGGAGGATAGGACACCTCTTTCTCTCCTCTTGCTGTGCTCCCATTGTGTATCCTCATCTCAACTCCCCCTTCCCCCCCCCCCTCCCCCAAACATACTGCCCCCTCCCGTGGCAGACATGTTTCAAATTTGTTGTTTTCCCTATTTATCTATTCTTTCTTCTATCGGTTCTATGGGTTTCCCCCTCCCATGTCACACTCAAAAGAACCTCTCCTTTCTTTCCCTTTCCTTCCTCTTCTGCTGTCGTCCCCCCCCTCTCTCTCTTCCCTTTGATAGGAGGAAAGGGGTGGCAACATGCAGAAGCACAGACACGTCCAGTCGGGGTAAGCACGGCCCTTCCCTCCCTTCCTCTTCCCTCACCCCTCCCACACATACACACATTGACAGTAATGGCACTCCTCCTCTTTTCTTCCTTCTCCTCTTTGACTACCCACTTCAATGCTCTCTCCCCCCCCCCCCATGCGAAAGGGTGCAGGATATGACGGAGAAGAAGAAGAGCCGATAACGGGGGAGGCGGAGCGAGGAGAGCTACCCACCACGCCCATCCACCTGCCGACACATGCCCTTGTCGCGGGAGTCCTTCCCCCTCCCCCCCTCCTCATGAAGGAAGGAGCGTGAAGCAATGCCTGTCTCTCTATGCCATTGTCACTGCTGCCCCCTCTTCTCCTTCCTCTTTCTCTCTCTCCGCGCAGAGTTAAGTGTTATCGATAGCACACAAAGACAGCCCCATCCCCTTCCTCTATCCATCCCTTTTCCCTTCTCTCAGTGGGGCTAGCACCAAGGCAACACACATCCGTCAAAGGACGGGGAAGGGAGCACACCCACATTCCCATCCACCTCTCTCTACACAGTAAGACAAACAAGTTCGCTATCACTCACCATATTTTGCTTTCTCCTTTCTCTTCTTCTTAAAGAGAAAGGCCACCTCTCTTATCCGTCTCTTGCAACATTCCTTTGCATGCATATACATCCACTACATCATATAATACTATATCATCACAATTATTGAGTGTATCTGCTGATTTCAGTTTCCTTCCATTCCTTTGTCCCCCCCCCTCCTTCTGCTCTCACGTAGTTCTTACCGACCTTTATTTCAACGGTCTGTCGGTACACTAGTGAGAGTGAAGGAGAACACAAAAACGAAAGGAGAGAAGGAAACTGGGCATATACCTACACATACACACCGGTTGATTCACGCACTCTCTCCCTCTATCTTTCCTCACGCTCACATTCTCTTCTCTGTTACTTCTCTCTCTCTCTCCTCTCCATTTCGCTCTCTTTCACCTATTCTCGTTTTGTTGCTGTTGGGTTTTACTGACCGTCGCCTGATCTGCACACGCTCTTTTCCTCTTTTGGCTCTTCTTCTCTCTCCCTCTGCCTTTGTCTCTGCGAGCTCGCAACACTTCTCCTGCATTTTCTGTATTTGGCCTTTATTGCTTCTATTCGGCACTTTACCCTTCTCCAAGAGACTTCTTTCCTTCTTTGTTTCTGACTTCTCCTTTTTTGCGGACTACTGCTACGGACACCTATTTTAGCTCCCCCTCCTTTCCCTGTTCCCTGTTCCCTCCCCCCCCCCCCCACCCCTTTCTTCTTCATCTTCCATATCGCCCACGCAAAGGAGGCTTGGCCATACACCCCGGTCTGCCTCTTCCTCAAGGTTCTCGTTCCTCCCCCCCCCCCCCGAAACAGACAACCAAGGCACATCATAAGAAGTAAGAAAGGAGAAAGAAGGTGTACACCCCCCCCTCCTCGACAAAGAATCTGTAAAAGATAGCATCACCACAGAACCTATTGACTCTTTTTTCCACTCCCCCCTCGTCTTTCCTTCTTTCATTGATTTATCTCCTTTTCTTGCTTCGCCATCATCATGAGCTTTCCCAACCGTAACTATGGCGGCAGAAGCCATCCCTCTGCTCGACCTCCTCCTGCCTTTGCCGAGGCAGCGGGCTACGATAGCAGTAGCATTAACAGTCATAACAATAATACCAATGCATCAGCGATGATGTGGCCACCAGTACCAACTCCTTTAACCGCCACAGACGGCCACACTAACCACGCCACCCGCAGCAGCGGCCACAATCCTCAGTATCAGCCTCACAGTAACAATAGCAACACCTTCCATAGTCCCGACTTTCCGGCTGCTTTCCAGACCCTACGTGCCCCTGGCAACCATGTTCCCCCTCCTACCACAAACCGTAACTACAACGGCAACGGCAACGGCAACGGCAATAATACCATTTACAACAGTCAACAGCAGCCTTTCCAACCCATTAGCTACTCCTCGAACTCTCCCCCACCCCCATCTGCACCGGGAGGTGGCAACAACGGTATGGCTACTACTCCTGCCGCTACTGGTAGCAATGCCAACAACAACAATGGGAGTGAGGACTACATCATGATCAAGCCCGAGTTGCTTCGGATGCTCATGCAGCAGTCGGGTCACTTGCCCAGTAGCACCGGCGCTCCTCCTCCTGACAGCACTCCTCTGCCGAACTGCTTCCCAGGCTCACCGGTGGGCCCAGGATCGCTGGCCCCGCCGACACCCCCTTTCTTCTCTCCTACCAGGGGAGCGTCACCCGCCGCCACTGCCGCCCACAGGTCGGGCCCGTCCTCCTACCACGGCAGTCACAATCGTAACAACTCATACCCGTATCCGATGAACAGCTTCCCCTCTGGGAGCTCCTCCGGCGTTGGCCCCAACCCTCCTCCTCCTCCTCCGTCCCACAGCCAGCCGAGGAACAACGGTGCAAGTACGGTGGCCGCCATCAACTACGGCCCGCTGCCGTTTGAGAAGGGCAAGGGGAATCCGCTCAGCAGACACAACAACAGCAGCAACAGTAGCAAGCATCATCGCAAACCGTTCTCTCCCGTCCCTGGGGCCTACCCCTTTCCTATCCTGCCAGCAGCGCCACCCCCCTCGCAGCTGATGCCGTCGCTGCCCCCACCCCCACCTCCTCCCCCACCGATCACCGCTCCTCACCCTCCCCATGTCGTGACGGGTGGTATGGGAAACAACAGCAGCAACGGCAGCAGCATTATGTCTGCTGCTGCGCATGGCAACCATACCATCAAAGGCCAGCGCGGCCACACCCAGCAGCAGGCTGCCGTCGCGAGACCGTTGCCGGGGGCTAGCCATAGCAGTGGTAAGATGATGAGCAGCCGCGCAAACGACCGCAAGCAGAGTGCTCCGGCGGCATCGCATCACGGCAAGCATCATGGAAACAGCAGCAGCAATGGTGGTGGTGGGAGCGGGGGGAACGACACCAGTGGCAAGGACAATGGCTCCTGCTACACGGTCAACCAGTGGTATGAGGGCTACGTCAAGCGCTACAACCCACTCCGCGGCTTCGGCTTCTTGACGGGGACGCACAGCCTTAGCTTTGACCTGCGGCAGTGCGAGGAGGATCTTGACTGGCTGCTCGCCCAGCAGGGCTCCTCTCCCCCCCTGGCAGAAGTGGCGCGTATCTCTGAGGGCACTGCCGGCCCCGCCGCTGCTGATGGCGCCAGCAACAGGGAAGGCGGAGGAGAAGAGGAGCGGAGCCGTACGCCGAGGGAGTGCAACATCAGCTGCGGCACACAGGCACCACCAAGGGAGGCAGCGGCGCAGGCAGGCGGCTCCCCCTCTCCTTCCTCCTCCGCTTCCGCTGCTGCCGTTGCCGCAGGTGAGGTGGAGAGCAGATCAAAAAACAACAATAACAACAGCAATGGGGAGGAGAGGGCGGACGGCACCACTCCTTCTACCCTGCTCTTCTCCTCCTTCACTACGACCACCTTCAACGATGGCGAGGACGCTGGCGCTGGCAGCGTGGCGAGCACCTCGGCTGCCACCCCACAGCAACCGAACACCACCAACAACGGCAATACCAACAAGAGCAACGGCAACTCCAACCATGGCGCGGTGGTGCCGTCCATGATGCAATGGTATCTGCATAAGCTGGCCACCAAGCAGGACGGAACGGATGACAGCGCCAGCCAGGGCGTCCCTCCCACCTTTCCCAGGAACACACTGGTGCGGGTGGACGAAGAGGGCAAGCTGGGAGACATCTTCGTCCACCACAGCTGCATCAGCATGGACGGCTTCCGCGTGCTACCCGTCAACACACGCGTGCGCTTCTCCGTCTCGGTGCTGATGAACACGATCCAGGCCGTCGACGTCGTGCCACTGGAGGTGGAGTACTGGCCCAAGATGGCGGACTCTCTGCCCCTCCTTGCATCTGCAGAAGGCATCCATGGTGTCCACAACAGCAACGACAGCAACAGCGGTGGCGTGGAAGGGGAAAAGGGAAAGATAGCCGCGTCGGCCACACCTCCGACAGCCCCGACACCGGCGATGTCACCCCCACCCTTTACCATTTGCCAAACTGCGAAGTTGGTCCTTCAGCACCACCGCGAGGAGCGGGAACGGCGGCACAGGCTGGCGGACGTCGTCAGTGACAAGGACGACAAGGCACAACAAGAAGAGCAGCAACTACCACCAACACCGCCAACCACAGCAGCAGCGACGATGGCACCGTTGTCGAAGACGTTCTGGGATGACATGGCAGTGGTGCCCTCACCAGCCATTCCGAACTCCCTGGAGGGGAAGAGCGAGATGCAGATCGTCCAACTCGTTGAGCAGCAGAACAAGATCAACGCAGAGGAGGAGGGCCAGAGCAGCAACCTCCCCCCCATGAATGGCGCGCAAGATGGGGAGAGCGAGGAGGACGGCGTGGAGAGCCCCGAGGCCGCTGCGGCAGCTGTTGCGATTAACGCAGTTCGGGAGGCAACAGCAGTGGCAGCAGCAGCGGCGGCGGACGTGTCTCCCTCCTTCCTTTCTGTTCTCTCCAGCTTCCAGAACGCTGGCAACACCAACGGGACAGTAGGAATGCAAAGTGAGAATACACTGCAGCACATGACTCTCGCGAGGCATCCGCTCAAGTACGCCAACAGCGGCCTGACCAGCACTGCGGGCGGCTTGACGTCCAGCAACAAGAACAACACAGAGAGCGGCACGACCACGGGCACGGGCACGGGCACGGGCAGCGGCAGCGAGAACCGGCCATCGGAGAAGAAGACGAGCAACTCGGCCTACTCACCCCACCAGACGGACGAGAACAGGAGTTCGGACAATGCGCTAGGACTGGGGAGCTCGGAAGGCCGACATGTGAAGAACACCGGCACGAGCACGATGGACCACTACACCGGCTCTGGCGACAACAACACGACGACAACGGGCAATGAAGGCAACTCTAGCAGCGACCCGGATAGGCGGGAGATGCGGCTGAAGGAGGCGGGGCGACCGCGCCGCTCGCGCAGTAGCGCTGCCAGAGATCACGAGGGCAACTCCATCATCGACGCTCGAGACGGCGAGGAGCGGCGGCAGAAGACATCAGGCAGCAGGCCCCATCAGGACTTGCCAGCCACTGTTCTCGCGGACGGGAAGGACGACAACGAAGGCGGTGACAATGCCGAGGGGAGGAAGGAGATAAGGCAACTGGCCGCCTCCTCCGCCCCTGCTGCTCCTACTACTGCTGCTGCTGCCGTTGCCACTGGTGGTACGGGCGGCGGTGACGTCGCTGCCGATGGTGCTGTGGGCGAGAGGCCGGGACGGAGGAGCGGTGCCGCTACTCCCGCAACGGCAGGCGCTACCGCTGCTGCTGCCAACGCCCACAATAGCGAGGAGGAGGATGATGCACATCCGCAAGTGAGCAGCTGGGAGGGGGAGGAGTACGCTGCGACGCGGCAGCAGCCCGCAGCCCGCCATTCCCATCCTCAGCATCATCATCTTCATCATGCGAGCCACCCCGCCCCACCTGGCGGCCACCACGATCCCACCTCCGCTGCTGTTAGTGGGGGAAAGAGGGAGAGAAGGGCCAAGAGGAATGGGGAGAGCGCGGTCACCTCTCCAGTGGTGTCGTCGCCCGCCTCCGGGCCGGACGAGGCGGCGGCCCCACCGATGGACTGGACAAGCATCTTTGCCAAGAAGATGGAGGACGAGCGCCAGAAGGACATCATACTTCACAAAGGCGACTACCTCAAGAACTTCTTCCCCTCTCAGCAGCTTCAGCAACAGCAGCAGCAGCAACAGCAACAGGAGCGAGAGAATGCGAAGAAGGCAGCCGCTCTGGCCGCTGCCACCGCCATCGCACCGTCCTCACGGCTCAACGCCGCGGTAGACATCATTCCGCTCTCCGCGGTGGGGGAGCTGGACAGCAGCTCCAGCCGTGGCGTGGAGAGCCAGAGGAACGCCGACGATGATGACCACGAGGGGCACCACAGCCGTGGCGGGAGCTCCAGCAGCGTGCAGGACGTGGACGCGGCGGCGGAGGCGGCGGAGGCTCGGCAGCTGAGCTCGATGCTGCAGCACCACATTGACCAACAGCAGCAGCAACATCAAGAGCAGAAGACACAGGAGGAGGCGGCGGCGGGACACACCTCCACCAGCAAGCAGAGCGGCAGCGGCGACCAGGTCAACAGCAGTAGCGGACCAATGCCGCAGACGACGGCCACCAACGGCGGCGAGGACAGCCGAGAGAACGAGGCCTTGACAACGCCAACGCCAACATCGTCCGGTGCCACACCGCTGAACAGCGGTATGCCGACAAGCGAGGAGGACGGCGAGGACCGCACGAACACGACCAGCGAGGATAAAGCGGCGAAGAAGAAGGCGCGAGAGAATCAGAAGATGGAGAAGGGGAAGTGTACTAGCGCAACGGCTGACCCACTGGAGGCGGTGCCCAGTGCCCCTGTAGCAACAGCAGCAGCGACGCAAGCAGGGACGAAGCGCCACAGCCACACAGACAACCGCAGTGCAGAGCAGCTGGACGGCTACTTGCAGGACAGCGACACTCCCCAGTCCCCCATCCCAAAGTACTCGAGCCACATCAACACCTCCGACTCGGATCAGCAAAATCGTGGCAACAGGAACGGCTCCTCCGCAGGCACCAGCAGTGGCGACGGCAGCAAATCCCTGCTGACGGACTTGATGATGGTGCCGGTGGATCTGCTTCCTGCTTCGCTCATGGCACAGGTCCCGCAAGGCGTCGGCATCATTGCACTTCCCCGCAGTGTCGTGGCCTGCCTCGCTATTGACACGGCGAAGATCAACCCATACCTATCAGCGGCGCAGCCCATGGGCGTGTACTGCAACGAGAGCCACAGCAGCAAGCAGAAATCAGGCCACACTTCCTCCACACATAACAGCCAACGAGGGAAGCAAGGGAGCCAGCATAGCAACCATCCTACCGGCGAGGCCGCGAATGTGCTCCCTTCCGCCGCCGGTCCCTCTCCCTCACATACACCGAAGCAGCAGCAGCAGCACCAGCAGCAGCGCATGAGCATGAGTGGAAATAAGGCCCCACGCCAGTTTGTCGGCAGCACACAGAGCTTAAGCAATAGGAACACCTACGACAACGCTGCTGCTGCTGCTGCGGGCTATCACTCCACTTCCAGCTCCTCGGCCTCTCCCGGCGGTGACAGGCTGCACCGCCACAACCGGCTCTCCGCGCAGGAGCAGCACCAACTACCACCACCACCACCGCCAAACTTTCCCAGTCCCCCCACTCTCCGTGAGCTCAACAACTTTGCCAATTACTGGTCCGATGGGAGCTCCGAGAACAATGGAAACTACAAGGCTGTCTTTCTTTTCAACCCTGAGCAGGAATCGGCCTCGTTGCAGCCGCCAAGCGATGCGCGCAGTGCGAGCATTAGCAACGCCTGCACTTCACCTACCACGGAGGGCCAAGGCATTCCTCCTCATATGCCTCCTGCTGCTGCTGCTGCTGATGGTGGTAGTGGTGGTGGTGGGCCGAATGTTGGCCTAGGGAAGGGCGGCTCCCCTCCCCTTCCTCTTCTCCCTCGTGGGCACCGCAACCCCACCCCACTGTCTTACCCATCCTCACCGCCACCGCCGCACGCACACGCCAGCAGCAACTCCGCCGATGGCAGCGGCAGCGGCACCGGCAGCAGCACCCTGTCGTGCTACCGTAACTTCACCTTTCCCGTCCCACCCAAGGTGCCCATGGAGTCCATCCACATGCCCCAGCCGCCGTGGTTGTCAGCGCAGCCCCTGCCATAAATTTGGCGAGGTTAATGAATGAGTAACAATACATGATACGTGTAGTTTCTAAGAAAGCCATAATGCCAGTAACGCCAAGGGATCCTAATACACAAGGAGCTCTCATGATGCACCAAGCTTCTTCTTTCTCTTCGCTTCATTTCACCCACCCCCACCCCACATCTCTCGTGTTCCAGTTGAGGGGGCATCATGGGAGGGGCTGAGTCTGAGTGCATGCAGTGACAATAGCCTCTCTCCTCCCCTCTCTCTATGTTGGTATTTCTCCTGCCGATTGCCTCCTCCCCCCTCTTCTCCTTTCAGTATCTCTCTCACTTGTAAACGCCGTATTTCCTCTTCCCCCCTCTTCCTCTTCTTCCATTTCCTCCACATTACTTTAGTTTTGCTCTCACTGTCCGTCTGTTCTCCGTACTTTCTCCCCCTCCCTCCCCCTCTCCACTTGTATTTGTCAATGCCGCACGCCTCTCTCTCTCTCTCTCTCTCTCTTTTGCTGATCCCGATAGCTAACTCATTATCACTAAGCCTTCTCCCCCACCTCCACCTTCCACCTCTACCTTCTCCTCTTCTTCGCTTCTTCGCTCTTTCTTCTCTTCCTTCTCTTCATCTTCTGCTCTTCCCCTGTCCCTCTCTCCTTCCTTTATTGGCACTTTACAGTACGCATTTTCGCGCGTTTGTGGGCTTGCCTTTGCCCCTCTTCCCATCTCCCCCCCCCCCACCCCTCAGAAGAGCTGAAGAAGGGAGAAGGAGAAATACATAAAACGAGCGTGTGGGTGGAGGTGTGAAGCACCAAAATTGCCTCTTTTTTTTCCCTTCCCTTCCCTTCCCTTCTCTTTCCTGTATTTCCTCCTTGTTCACATGAAAGGATTGCCTCCCACTTATGCACGGCACTCAGGGAAACCCTGAATGCCGTGCTGGCGCTCACGTGCATGCCATCACCCACCTCCACCACCTTCACTGCATTTCTCCCTTACCTCGTGTTTAACTTTGCGTGTTGCTATCCCACGTGCCTCTGATGGGAGGGATGGGAAGGGTGGAAGGAGCCTCCGTAGATGGACTCCACACCCTCTCCCTCTCCCCCCTACCCCAAGCACAGCTGGGGTGCGAAGTGAAACGCAAGATAAACAGGGGGAGAAGGGACACAAAAATAAGGAGGAGGGTGAAGGAGCGCCTGTGGAGTCCACCAGACTGTCCCCCCAATAGGATAGATCTAGCTTGAAAAGTGGGCCGTTTCTCTCTGTCTCCCTTGTGGTTATTGTTTCCTCTACTCCTCCTCCCCCTCCCCCCCTTTATACCAGACGGGACAACTGCTGTGTCTCTCCCTCTTTCTATCGTTGAACATCTCTCTCTACCCCCTCTGTGTGTTCGACTCCAAATCCCTCCTTTCCACACACACACACACACACACACACAAAGAATATATATATGTTTACATGTAAAGGAGAGAAGAGGTCGAAAAGAGAAGGAGGGAGATGGATGCTTTCGACATCCCCCCCCCCTCCCTCTCCCTCCCTCCCGCATTCATACAGGAGGGAGGCAAACACAAGCACACATAAGCAGTACCCACGCGCATCTTCCCAAGAAGCATATAAACATGCTTTGCTTCTCTTTCTCCAT
>JASAOB010002659.1:0-35976 GCA_030849825.1 Herpetomonas tarakana | reverse complement strand
GACCTGCCTCCGAAGTTCCGCCAACTCCTCCACGGCACTTCTCACGCGCTGACTAAGCTGCTGCAGGAGGGTTGGCTGCGAGGGCAAGTGGCTGCTCAACGCCGGCTCCCCCACATCACACAGTCGGTCGTTGCAGTCGACGACAGCACCGTGTTGATCCACGAGTCTGCGCACGACGCTCTCGCAGAGTGCGTCGTGCCTGGATAAGACCTCATCGCACACCATGGGCGACACCTCTTGAGGCCGCGCAAAGCGGCTGCTGCCCGTCACAGGAGGGACTTCAGGAGTGAGAGGTCGAGAGGCTGGCCCTGCGGACAGGCCTCGCTCATCCCCACCGCCGACCTCGGTTGCATGGAGGCCATGCGCCAGGACTCGAGAGTCTTGCGAAACTCTGTAGAGAGCGTCCTGCAGGGCCTCAGACAGTGCGTCACTGCCCGCCTCAACGATGCCCATCTGTTCCCTGGCAGACAGTAAAGCATCGGCTGCTGCACGGCACAGGGGCCGGAGAATATCAACAGGACCAGCAGGTGTGTCCTCCCTCGTTGGCGGCAGCGTCACGACAACCTCCAGCGCGGAGGCAGCCTCCTTGGCACACTCAAGGAGGAACTCCTGAGCACCACAAACATCACCGCACAGTCGCGCCGACGTCCGTGCGAGAGCGCAGACAGCTGCCACATCCGTGGTGTCTGTGACCTGGGGTACGGTAGATGGGGTGCCGATGGCGGTAGAGTTGTTGTTGTCGGTGAGCTGCCGCGCGCTGGTGTCCAATAGAGCAACGCTCTTATTGAGAGATTTGCCCACCTCTGCAAAAGCGCCGTGCCACAACTCCTTCTCCGCTACCAGCTCCGCCACTTGCCGTT
This sequence comes from Herpetomonas tarakana, assembly GCA_030849825.1. NCBI lineage: Eukaryota > Euglenozoa > Kinetoplastea > Trypanosomatida > Trypanosomatidae > Herpetomonas > Herpetomonas tarakana. Next base: position 35,116 of record JASAOB010002659.1, on the reverse strand, counting down.
GGTACCGCGCGAGGTCTTCACAGACCCTACTCACAGCATTCGACAGCGCTTCGGGCAATGAAGTTTCCATCCCGCTCCCTGAGCAATCACCACCGCCAAGTCTGTCAATCGCTCGCTTCACCGCGTCGACTGCGGCAGGACGGCTAAGAGCCCCATCATGGACAGAGCCGCACAATCTCCTCATAGATGCCACACAACGGTCCAGCTCATCCACAAAAAAAGCGATGTCCTCCGGCGCACACCGGAGCACAGAAGCTGCAGTCATCCCGCTATGAAAGACCTCCATCACCTTCCCGAGGAGCGGTCGGTTCACCAACGCAGCGCACGCTATCGACACTCGTTCCATCTCTTCCGCCTCTGCCACCTCCATCATTTGTTCGAGCAGTCTCACTCTCTCAGTTAACGTACGCTTTGTGTTATGTTGCGCTTCCCACGCGGCATCGGCACCGGTCTTCGCACCGTGACGATTGTCGTACACGTTCTGCACCGTGCGGAACGGATACTGATTGAGACGACGGTCGATTTCTTCCGTTGTCACACTCCGAGCGTGCGCCACATCGAACGCGGCGTGCAAGCTTCCCAGAGTGAAATGCACATTTGTCACGCTGGACAGAGGTACATGACACGCGTGGGACGCGTCATAGCAGAACGCGCTGCGCAGTTCCTCGGGTTTGCGCTCCAAGACTGTTCTCCAGTCCTCACCCGGGAACAATTTAAGGTGCCGTGATACCACCGTGGGTTCCTCAGGGTCAACGATGTCACAACTCCACCGCTCATCGTGCTTTCTCAAATCCTCCATCATTTCGTCCAACGCCATCTTCTCCTCCAACAGATCTGCCAGTTCCTGCTCCAGGTCGCGCTTCTCCGCCGCAGCGGCCTGCAGCGCACCCTGCTGCTCCCGCGCCTTCTCCAGCGTCTGGTCAAGCACGGCCTGCAGCTGCTCGCGGTCGCTCGTTCCGTCGGCCAGCGACCGGCGCGCATCGCCAAGCTGCCGCTCCAGCTCGTCGCGCTCGGCCTGCAAGTCGTCACGTGCCCTCTCCACGGACGCAACGTCCTGCTGCAGCCCATCGCGCTGCTCCTCCAGGGCCGCGCGCTGCTCCTCGAGCTCGGCGCACGCCGCCTCCAGGTCGCGCCTCTCCGCAGCAGCGGCCTCCGCAGCGCGCACAATCGCCTCGCCAGCGGGCAGGTCAGACGCGTCAGCACCCAGCGCGGCAAGCGCACCGTCGATCCCGCGCAGGCAGTCGGCACGCGTCGACGGGTCCTCGGCGGCACCGACAGCGCGCTCCGCCGCCTCGTCGCCAACCAGCGCACGGTAGCGCGCCTCGCTCGCCTTCACGTCGGCCAGCTCCTGCTCCAGGTCGCGCTTCTCTTGACTGATGGTTGTCATATCGCCTCTGAGGTGTTCGAGCTCGTTTCGGAGCTCGTCCATCTGCTGCTGATGTTCCCTCTCTAGATCTTCAGCGTGCTGTTGAAGTTCGCGGAGAGCTTGGCTGTGATTCTCGTCGGACAGTGCGCGTCTCTGCTCGAGATCGTGTAGTTTCTGCTTGCTGGTGGTGGCGCTCTCCTGGAGGTCTTCGCAGGTTTGGGTGAGATTGGAGACCGCTCCACGGGCCTCTTCTAGCAAGGCGGCGAAATCGTCGTTTTGCTGCTGGAAGTCGTCCCTCTGTTTGCGGAGGTTCGCTTGCCGCGCCAATAGTTCGTCAATCGCGATGAGAAGCGATTGGTCCAGGGGCTCCCCTGCCCCTTCGTAATCAAGGGATGAGAGCGCTTTGTGTATACTGTCGAGGCAGTCCATGCGCGTGACGTCCTGATCGGTGATTTCATGTGAAACACCGGTTTGGGGATCATCGGGCAGCTGCTGACCGAGCAGGTCAATGTAGCGGGCCTCGCGGAGCCGTAGAGCCTCGTTCGCTTGGGCGTTGGCTTCCATGGCAGAAGTGAGGCGAGCCAGCTCCTCCTCCAACGTTTTGTTGGTTTCGTCTAGCACTGCCTTCTCACTCGCTAGTTTGGTGCCTTGCTCCGTTAGTATCTCCTTCTCCGACGTCACTGTAGCAAGGGTGGTTGCCATGTCGCTTGATTGTTGGCTCAGGTGAAGACACTCAGCCGCCAGGGAATGGCACAGGGGAAAGACAGCGGAGGTGACGGGCTGCTGCGCGTTGCCTCGCACGGCATCCACGAGGATGCTCGCCACTTGCCTCCCCTCAGTAGCAAGTGACTTCACACAATCCAAGGCGTCGCCCTGTGTTGGTGTGGAAGTGTCACGGAGGCAGGCGGCGAGGGTCATCACTTCCTTCTCCAACAGCTCTCGTCTCGCCTCGAGTTGATGTTGTGACGTCGCACTCGCTTCCAGCTCCACGTTTCGCTCGTGGAGCTTCCTCAGTGCAGGGAGTACGTTCAGTGCGGTGGACGGGTCCTCTTCGCGCAGCAGTTCATGAGCCTCACGTAGGAGCGTTGTGTAGCCCTGGACTGCTTCCACCACCATGTCTAGCACACAGGTCGACCCACTCGAGGCGTTAAGCGGCGCGATCACCTTAACCGCCCAAGTGTAAAACCGCTTCAACCGCTGCGCAATCGTGTAGTCGAGAACGTTGTGCTCGGATGTGCCCGTGGCCAAGCGATTGGCCCAGAGAACAATGACGTCGTCGGCAGATAGCGGGCCACGCGAAGAGTCAACGTCGAAGTTGCTGCTTGTGTCTGTCACGTCGTCGAGCCGCCGGATCCCCGAGGTACCCTCACGCGGTAGGATGATGGCCGCCTGCGGCAGCGTCCGCTGCATAGCCGCCAGCTTTGCCTGGAGCACCGCCACGTCACCTTGCCACGCGTCCTTCGCCGCGGTGAAGTTGGCCTTGAGGTCCGCGATCTCCTCATCGCGCTCCTGACGCAGGGCCTCGAGCTCCTGCATGACCTCGTCTAGCTCCGCCTGCTTCGTCCGCGCGGCCTCGCGCTCCATCTCTAGTGCCTGAATGGCTTCCATGTGAGCAGCCGATACGACCAGTTTGCCGCTTCTGGCGTACGGGTTGGGCTCGTGGGTGTCTGACGCGTGTGCATTTGCGCCGTGGTCGTTCGATCCAGCAGGTCGCGGCGATGTGTCCCGCGGCACAACGGAGCTCGTCGCGTCCTCGTCACCGCGCAGGATGGAGAGAAAAAGGAGACGAAGGTCGCCGTACTCCTTGTACTCGGAGCGCACTGCCTCCTCGCACAGTTGCGTGTACGCGAGGAGTGCCTGCTCACACAATCGTTCCCATTGCTTCGCTCGCCGGCCAAGTTCGAAGTTTGTCTGCTCCTCCTTCTCCAGCTCCAGCGCTTTCCTGTTGACCTGTTTCTTGAGTTCCAGGAGCTCTTGCTGGTGCTTTGCACCGCTGACGGATGCAGCGCGTTCTTCTGCCTCGCCCGAGGTGGTGTGGCTGAGTTTATGGAAGAGGGCTTCCTCCTGGAGGCACCGAAGCACTGCACGCACTCGCGCAGAGAGCGGCAGCTCGTCATAGCCCGGTGCTGCGACAGCGGCAAAGGCCGAATCGGCCTCGTGTCGTCTCCTCTGCTCAGCTCCCGACTCCGGTTCCGTGGATGGAGGTTGCTCGCGCTGCCCTCGTTGCTGCTGTTGGTACGTCTCTATTGCCTCGCTACATACTCTACGCAAGGCTTCTGCTTCGGGTAGTGTGCCCTGAAGCTCTAGTAGTTGCTTCTCTAGTGAATCGCATCTTGCCAGACGTTCTTCTATCTCTCGAATGCGTTGTCTTTGGTTATGTACATCGTCAAGGACGGGAGTGGCACCAACCGTAGCACCACCAGTACCAGCACCAGTGGCGGGTGGCTGCTTTCCTCCTTTCTCGAGTCTATTCCACATCTCCAAGATACTTTTAAGGTTCGCTACCTGCGCATCTGCCGCAGGGCTCGCTGCTCCCAGCGCCGAGGATGTGGCGCGCTGGCCTTGCTGTTGGGTGGGTGGGGGAGACATCGGGTGCTTGGCCCACGTTCCTGCCAACGTGATGTCCTGCACAATGTGCTGCATCTCCTCGGCGCTAAAGCTACCCACCGGCACAGCTGGCGGTGCGCCACGGAGCAGCGTCGCTGCCGTGTACGCTGTGCTGCGGAAGGCCTCCAGTTCTCTTCGTAGCTCCTCCTCCGCAGCCGCCCCCGTGCCTGCCGCGCTCGTCGCGGAAGGACTTGGCGACTTTGCCGCTTCGCGCGGCATGGGCGAGGTGGTGGACTCTGGGATCTTCTTCTGGGAGGGCTTCAAGTCCTGCTCGATGGCGTGCAGTAGCCGGTCCGTGTGGGTGTCCCAGACGCTCTCCGACGCCGTGGCCGCGCCGCCAGCCATGCTAGTCGCCTCGCTCTCGAGCGCTTCCATATCCTTCACCTGCAGCGAGGGATCCGTCATACAGGCGAGGTCGTTCACCAGCGCAACGGCGCGGTGGCGCCACAGCTGCAACTCTGCGAGAAGTCTTCTGGCGCCATCGCTGCCCTTCTCACCGCGCGCGCCATCATCGTCGCTTGTGGTGTCGTCATGGTCTGGGGCTCCGCCCGCGGGCTCGCCTTTCCGGCCCGCCGCCGCTGCCCCTCCTTGTTGTTTCTGTTGGAGCGTGTGATAGCTCGGGTGTAGCGGTGGGCACTCGTACATGTCCACAAACTTCTTCCAAATCTGGAAGTCCTGCAAGTCGTCGGTACACAGCACCACACGCTCCCTTTTGCCGAGGAGCAGCGACGTCTGCGCCGTGTTGTCTCGCAGAAACTCCACGATCAGGTAGTAGTATGGCAACGCTTGGGGGGCGGCGCCGGTGGTGGGCTCCCGCCCAGGCCGCTTCCGAGCCGCCGCCGCTGTCGTTGATGGGGAGGAAGGTGTTGCAGCCTTGGGGTTGTGCGTGAACCACGCAATCCGCTTAATGCTGCGGAAGGCAATCTCCTTCACCTGCCTTCCATGCTCGCTCCGCGACGAGTACACGACGAAGCGATCATGTTCAATGGTGATGTAGTTCTTGGTGCCCTTCCCCGCCCCGTTCTTTGCCGGCTTCTGGCTGTCACCACAGTACCACATCTCACCCTTGATGCTCATCGGCGCATCACTCATGTCTTCCATGAACGACATGAGCCCACCTTTCTCTTGTGCGCAAGATACTCAATCCGTTTTCAGAGATGAGGATGAAGAAATGGAGTACTCCTTCAAACGAAATGTCCACGGCGGACGGCACACAACACGAGGAAGCGGTTCGAGAAAGCACGGCGTCGTTCTGCCCTAGCAGCAAAACAGCTCGTTGAGGAACAGCAATCGGGCCAATAGTGGATGATGATTCCCACCAACAACAACAGGAACGGCAATAGTGGTAACAGCAAGAATAGTGTTTGATGATTAATGGGCGATTAGCCCGTTTGTACGTGTGTGTGTGTGTGTGTGTGTGTGCTCCTCTCGGCCAATACGAAAAGGTAAGAAGTGGGTGGATGGGTTGGGGGATAGACAGAGGGTCCCAGGGGATGTAGAGAGAGATAGGGAGAAACTCACCGGTCTACACCGTCTTCAGCTGCTATGTGCTGCTCACGTCCGCAGTATGTGTTCCCGGTTGTGTGTGTGTGAGTGTGAGTGAGGGAAGAAGAGAAGAAGAGGAGAAGGGACACGTCATGGGTAGGGGAGGCATGTTGCACACGCGAGCGGCTGGGCGGAGTTCTCGATCCATTCCTGCCTATCCACGCCACACACAGGTGGGCTCAACTCCAAACCGTCGTTTCACCTCGGGCCTACGGTGCACAGTAGGGAGGGGAGGGGGGGAGAAGGATTATGTGCTGCCGTAGACACAGTGTAGAGAGTTCTAGCACAAAAGGGAAAGCGCACAGAGTGATTAGTTCATTGATCCTCGCAGGGTCCCCCTCCTCCCCCCAAACAGCACATGGGGATGGGGGGGGCAAAGGTGGGAGGGGAGGAGTTAGGGAGAGAGAGAGCCTTCAGGCGCTCTCTCCTTTGTTTCTGCTTCGCGTTACTCCCTTTCCAACGGCTGGGGTTTCTTGACGATCATTTTAATGGCAATGGGCTTCGCTGGGGAAGACGGGCGGGGCGAGTTCGACGAGGAGACAGAGGACTCGGAGCGGCCACTGCCATCTTCGTCCTCGTCCTCGTCGTCTCCGCTGCTGCTCCCGCTGTCGGAGCTGTCGCCATCATCACCGCTGTAGAAGTCCTTTGCTGTACCGCGGGCATTTCCCATCCCGCCACCACCGCCACCGCCATGGGAAGACGACGTGGAGGAGGAAGAGGAGGACGAGGACCACAGAGCTTTCCGGCTCTGGTGTTGGCGCTGCTGGTGCTTGCCCAGGGGACGCCCCCCACCTCCTTCGCCGTTCCCCGCTGCCACCCGAAACGCACCACCCACACCCCCACCAGAGCCGGTGCCTCGCGCGGGTCGGCGCACAGTCAAGTCTGGCGGCTCCGTCCGCCACGGCGGCAGGTCCTCGTAGGAGAAGACGGCGGTCCCAAAAAAGTTAGACAGCGTCCCGAGCTCAAAGTTGACGTGGTCGGCGTACGGGTCCGCCGCACAGGGCAGCGGCTTCTCGCTCTCGAGGGCGGCCTTCATGACGCGGAACGTTTCGCTCTCGCGGTCGCGCGTGCCCTCCACGAGTCGGGCCTGGTCGCGCACGAGGTAGTCGTTGTCGTAGCGGGCCAGCTCCAGCGCGTAGAAGAACATCTCCCGGAAGCGCTGCGCCAGATCGGTCTCGCCGTCGAGCTGCAACCAGATCTTACACCCCAGCGTGAGCACCTCCTGCTTCACCTCCCGCGTCAATCGGGGGAAGCGCAGGACAAACACGCGGAAGCAATCCGGCGCGGCGGCGGCCATGGCTGGGTGGAAGCGCACGCTCTCCCCGACAAGCCAGAGCACCGTGGCGACCGCGGACGGCGTCGTGACCTGCTCATGGTTCACCTCCTGCATCAGTCGGAACACCTGCCGCATACTGCTCTGCGAGTCCTTGCCCTGCATCACCAGCAGGCGCAGTACCGCCACCGCCTCCGTGACAATGACGGGGCTGCTGCGGGAGAGCAGCGGGGCCAACAAGCGCATGGTGAGCGGTGCGAAGCTGGGGTGGCGAGAAACGATAAGTCCGAGACCTCGCACAGCCTCCGCGACGCTATCCTCGCTGACACCGCGAACGTACGCCTTGTACTCCAGGAACAGGTCCATCAGATTCTCCTTTGTCGCCAGCCGAGAAAGGATTCGATGCTTCCGCGCACGCACATCGGCGGAGTCCTGCGATAGGAGGTAGAACTCCTTGATGTAGGGCCGAAAGGACTCCGGCCGCTTCTCTAGCAGGCAGTGAATGACATTGAGAATGATCCCGTCACCCTCCTTGGCGCTGCGCAGAACACGCATCAGTGGCTTCACGCAGTAGTCCAGATAGCGAGGTGGAGCACAGTGCATGTACAGCGCACACACACCCACAACCACGGAGCTGCTCAGGCTAAAGAGGAGCGGCTTGGCCGCGGTTAGGAGAAGCTGGTGGTCGGGGTCCAGCGGAGCCTCGTCGGTGAGATTGTTGCGGTCGCGAGTGGAGCGTCTGTACGCGTCGTCGTCGTCGCTGCTGCTACTACTGCTGCTGCCATGGGAAGAGGAGTCCCCGCTGCTGCTGTCGTCGTCGCTGCCGCCGCCGCTCCCTTTGCTGGAAGTGGTGTCTGGCGAGCCGCTCCCGGGCGGGGGCTTCGTCGGGTCGCAGAACTGGCCCCTGGCGTACCGCAACAGCACGCGCAGTATGACGTCCTGGCCCCATTCCTCGCAATCCGGCAAGACCTGGCAGAGGTGGCGGAACACGGGGTGCAGCAGGTCGACCTTGTGCTTGCAGATCCTCTCAAAGGACATGACAGCGGCGCCGACCACGTCTGGTGCGCTGTCGTTCAGCAGCTCGCGCAGGATGTCGTAGATAGACGTCATGTCCGCCTCCCGCTGCGCCACGCAGTACATCTGCCAGAGCGCGATGGCGGCCGTCTTGCGCACAATAATGGCCCCATCCGCCGCGCTCTTCTTCACCGCGACCATGACAACAGGGTGGATCGCCGGGATGTGCATGGCGCTGAGCATCCGCAGCGCGAGGGAGCGGACATGCATGCTTGGGTCCACCAGGTCCTTCTGAAAGGCAGAGATGGACAGGAGCGCCTCGTTGGGGCAGTCCTCGGCGTAGTGAACGATAAAGAGATAGATCAGCTTCCGCAGCTCGGTCGACGGGGCATGGATGTTCTTCACCACGTCGGGAAACAGCGCGTGCATGTCCACGCCCTTGCACATCTGCGCCACAATCTTCTTCATCGCATCGCGCTTCTCAAAGAGCGAGTCCGACGCGAGGGCGAAGCGCAGGTCATCGGTTTTGGGGGCCACAGAGAAGAAGAGCGCGTCGCCGGAAACGATGGAGCGGGCNACACAGACACGCGGCAGGGGAAGGGAAGGATAAATCAGGGAGAAGCCCCCAGAGGAATAGAAAGGTGTGCTTTAATGGAGGTGGAAGAGGGAGAAGTAGCGGGTGGATTGTATGAAATACACACACACGCACACGCACACACACATGCAGCATGCATTGGGGATCAAACACAGAGAAGGCAAAGTAGCAGCTCTGTCCGCTTACATGTCCCCATGCATCCATGTGTGTGTGTGTGTGGGTGTGGGTGTTTGCGAGTACAACATGCGCACCTCTCTCTCTCCATGCTGTGACTCCTTTCTCTTCGATTGCTTCTCTCTCACCTGCGAGTGTGGATCGTTAAAGGATAGGGCACAGCAAGTAACAATACACACACACACACACACACACACACACTCGACGAGACAGGCGCACTGGTCAGCCTAGCCATCGTCACTCATCCACGTCGATGTAATCCACCGTTGTCGTCTTGTGCGGGATCTCCCTCTTTGCGACTTTTGTGGGCGGCGGGACGCTGTCTGGTCGCTGAGCGGGGGATTGTGGCGCCTGAGGAGCCGCGTCCCCAGAGGAACTGTCCGTCTTCTTTGTGAAGAATGACTGAAGGCCGACAGGTGGGCGATACATGCACTTGCCACTGTCCTCGACGAGCTTGCCTGGGCGTGGGGTGAGACTCAGGCCGTCCCTGCCCGCGCGAAACACCACGCCGACGCCGATGTGATCGCTGAACTGGGGTGGGGTGACAAACAGTCCCGTGGCAGGCAGCCCGCACAGGAGACAGCCCCTCGCCGCGTCCTGCAACGGAGGCAATCCGGAGCGGTCGTAGGGGGCGGAGGGGTAGAGGCCGTCAGCCATGGCGCGCCGAATCGAGTCCGTCCGTCGGGCACCCGAGAAGGTACTGAAGAAGTCGTCGATGTCCGACAGCACCTCCTCGGCACATCCGTTTGTGAGCGAGGGCGGGGGACCCCTCACCAGGATGCGGCTGGCCGCTGAGGGGGTCGTGCTGCTCGTGTTACTCGTCGTCGCCTTCGCGTCCGCCGCTGTTACTAGGGAGAAGCCCGTGTTATTCGGTGTGTCACGGCGAGGAACGACATACGGGGCGAGAGCCGCATCGACGAGGATATAGTCCAGGCGTGTGCCCTCGTTCGTCAGACGCTTGTTTCGTGATTGATCCCAGCAGGTGAACGGGCAGGGGCAGTACCGCTCCCTCTCACTTGCGGCGCCGTCCTCCTCCCCGAGGCGGAAGGTGTCGTACATTTTGTCTTGCGTCGCTTGGAACGAGAGAACATCGTCTGTCTGCACATCCGCGTCGAAGCGCCACTGCGCCTCGTGAAGAAGGCTCGACATGAACCGGACCGACTCGTGCCCGTGCGGTGGCAAGCCACACAACTTCGTCAGTGCAAACACGTCCCTGTTGTGCGAAGGCTGCACACTGGTGACGAGTTCATCGGCAAACACGCTTCGGAAGCCGCACGCGTAGAGCTCCGACAGGGACACCGGTGGCACGGAGTAGTTGGCCCCGCCAGGGCCGACGCCTACCATGTCCGGCCGCTCACAGGCGCCTTTGGCTGCCGCCCTAATCTTTGCCAGCACCGGCTCCGCCGCCTGCATGGAGAACGACCCGTCGGAGCGGGCAACTGGGGTGTCGACGGACACGGCAGAGGCGCTGTGGGGTACCATCTTGTTCCTCGTGGTGGTGGCGGGCTCCTCCTCGGTAGTCGGCAAGGAGCCGTCACCGCTTTGCCCGCGGAGGCTCCCACTCTCCGTGGTGATGGTGGTGGCACCTCCGCACTCTTGGCGATCAGCCGCCATCTCGCAGAGTTGTCTGCACAGGACGTGCGTGATGGCGTTGGTCAGTCGCCGCAGCGTCTGTCGCGGCATGTGCGGGTGCTGTCGCTCCCACTTCTCCTCCTCCTCGCCGCATTGGGCGGCCTCTTCGTGAAGATTGATGAGCTCCCGCAGGTGGATTCGCTGCAACGCCCACGAGGCATCCTCTGGTCGATAGGTCATGTTCAGGTCGCCAACAAGCATGACTGCCTTACCCGTTTCCCTCCGCAGCTTGGCCAAGAGAGCCTTCAAGGACTCCAAGAAGCGAAACTTGAAGGCAAGCCGCCCGCCACTGCGCGCGTTCGGCACGTACACGTTCACAATCACGAAGCAGCTGTGATGGGTCACGACGACACGGCCCTCGCTGTCGAACTCCGACGTGCCAAACGGTGCATTGTCGCACCGCCACGTGAGGCCTCTCTTCGCAAACGTCACCACACCGTTGAAGCCCCGGTGGGTAGGCCCGCTGAACGCCCAGAACGACTCCCACCCGCTCACACCCCCTGTGCTGGGCGCACCGCCACCAGACGAGGAGGAAGCCACCACCCGCGCCGTTTGGGGGCAGGACGGCGCCGACGATGCCGCGGCGTCGCTGCCGTCGCACGCTGACATCGGCACGACAGGGATCACCGGCGAGACTGGCTTGCGCTTCTTCGCGGGGAGGTCGCTGGCACCCATGGTGACACTATCCGCCTCCAGTCTCGCCCAGGTTCCTTTGCACTCCTGCAGGCAGATGATGTCGGCCCCCGTGAGGTCGAAGAAGTGCTGGAGACTGCCGTAGCTCTCGCGGATGGCCGCCGAGGTCGCCGACCAGCCAGCCACATTCCAGCTAATGATGAACATATCGTGAATGGGGCCTCTTTTTTTTTTCTCTCACTGGTTTGTGTGTGTGGGGGGGGGGAGGGGGGGGAGGGGATGAGGGGATGAGGAGGATGGAGAAAAGCCCATCACCTCTCTCTCCATCTCTGTCTTATGGGGACGGCAGCAAGTCGCTGTGGTGCTGTCGGATGAAGCAATGGATGCCAGTGGTGTGGCCCGCATCGGCGTCCCTCTCTCTCTCTCTCTTCTTCGTTGTTGTTGCTGCTGTTGGACTTCAAAAATGGCGCTTCAGTTCGTCTCGCACCCGGTTGATCAAGTTGGCTGCCTGTTGTGTGGCGGCAAACGCGCTGTTGTGCTCCATGTAGGTCCGGTAGGTGGAATCCAGCCGCTCCCACCTCCCACGCAGCTGATCTGCCATCGTAGCATCGGATAGCAAGCCGCTAGACGATATGTGCCGAATACCGGGCATCAAGTACTTGGCGACGAGCGGTGGTGTCACCACGGCACAGCGCAGAATAGCCGCGAGGAGCGAGAGCAGCGCTGACATCACCCCCTCCCACCGATCCTGCTCGCGCCGCTCGTCTGGCGTCAACGATGTCGTCGGCGGACCATGTTTTGGTGTTGACGTCGCGGAGGCACGCTGCTGTCGCGCCAGAGTGCGCCGGTTCTGTTGTTCGGAGAGGCGGTCCATGAGGACGTTCAGCTGGGGGTATAGGAAGACCTCGCGTGGCTCCGCCGGCATCGTCGGCAGCAGCGCCTCCCAGTGCTGCAGTGTCACCAACGTGAGGTCAGACGTGCAGCCCGACGCCTCGACGGTCGCCAAGGTCGGTCGCAGGATTTTAGCCTGCGAGGCGCCATGCGTGAGGCCTGCCGCCGCGCTGAGCAGCCCCTTCACCGCCATCTCTTGCACTGTGGCATCCGTGTCGTTCAGCAGGGCGTAGAGAGGTGGGCACACAAACGATGTCTTGACGGTGTCCTCCAACGGCTGGCAGCACATGTGATGCACCAGCGACACCAAGTGCAGGCGCTGCGTTGCCGAAGGAGACTCTGCAAAGGTCCACAGCACGGCAATGATGCCCGCCGATAGCCGGTCATTCTCGCCCAGCGAGAGAGAGCCCAGTTGACCGAGACAGGAGGCAAGGACTCGTATGCGCTCGTCAACGGAGAGGGGTGTGCTGGAGGGCTTCGTAGTCAGACTCTGCAAGATGAGCGATGCGCTTTGCTGTCCAATGTCGTCTCCTAGAGACTGGATCCTCTGACCGGGGTCCGAGGCGGTGATGGCTTGGTTTGGGCTGCCGCTCCTCACGCTCCGTACGCTCCGCACATTCGCGTGCGGCTGTTGTTCGTGAAAGGCTGTTTGTTCCCCCGCTAGCCGGATAAACACCACGTAGGCAAACATCAACCGACCTCGCATCTCGGGGCTGTCGCCGCGGTCGAGGCTTGGCGGTTGCAGCGAGGAAAGGAAGTAGGCCTTGGCGCGCTCCCACGCGCTCTCGCCGAGGGCGGGAATCAGCCCCGCCAGCGAGGCCACAAGGCCGCACAGAGGCCCGCCCGCGCGCCGCCGCTGTCGCGGTGTGCCCGTGGCGGGGAGAGCGATGCTCAGCAACGTGGGGAAGAGGGAGTGGGCAGCGGGGAGCACAACGCGCAGGAAGACATCCGCGACTTCGTCCACGACGGCGTCGTCCTGTGACGTCGTCGTTGCGGCTGAACCGCCGACACCACCACCACCACCCCGATTCGTCTTGGCGAGGTGCCTCTTCACACATTGAATGGCGTCCCCGACCAGCTTGACAAGCATCACCACGTTGGAGTAGGCCAGGTCGGTGGAGCTTGTCGCCGCTGACCGCGGGGCCTTGCGGAGAGCCGTGGCATCCCTTCTGTCCACCAGGCGCACCGCCCCACGAGACGAGGACGGTTCCCTCTCTGCACCGCCAGCAGGGACGCCAAGGTCCTCCGTCCGCAGCAGCGGAGTCACCTCCATCCCTATTAGCGCAATGAGGAGTGGCACGAAATCGGAAAGGAGGACGTGGTCACGCAAGCATTTTGGGTAGATCACTTCACGCAGCTGCGCCTGCGCCGCATGGCGGACGGAGTTGCTAAACGGATCGAGCGCCAACCGCGCGGCCAGCTCCATGGGAAAGGTGCCCTGCTGCGTGAGGGCCTCGCTGGGGGGTGGTGTCCCATCCACACCTGCAGAGGGCGACGACGGGCTCGGCAAGGTCGGGTTGGGCCGCATTGCAGTGGCGCGGTCCTCACCGCTGGTGACATCCGACCCTCCCCAAAGAGCGCCAAGGCACCGAGGAACCTGACGACGGACGGCTGACGACTCGTCTTCACTGAGCGGACGCAGCAGCCCCTGGCACAGGGCGTAGCGCACCTTCACCGCGTGCTGAATCTGGTCCGCGACGGCGCACGCGCAGTCCAGAGCCAGTTGCCGCCGCTCAGGTGTCCGCGCGTTCACCAAGCCGTAGAGCTCTGGAATGACCTCCTGCTCCATCGTTCGCGCCGGCGCGGCCTGCGTCACACGCAGCCACTCCGCCACTATCGCTGTCCTGTTCTCCTCACTGGGCCGCTTGAAGAGGTGTAGGATGGCGTGGCGAGCGGCGGCGCGGCCAGTGCTGCTGTCGGCGAGAACCGCCACCGAGCGCAGCAGCGGCAGCAGTGCTTCCTTCTTCATTGGGTCGACTGCCGTGACCAGCGTGACCAGGCTGTCAGCAACCACGGTGACGAGCTGGGCCAACTGTGCCTCTGCCGCACGCACGCGCCGTGCCGACTCCGCCGCGTCCGTTTCCCATTCTGCCACGGGGGACAGCGCAGCGGACAGAGCGCCGCTGCAGCCTGCATCAGGAAGGAGCCGGCCTTGGTGCTCTGGTGTTGCATCGGCGTTGCTGCTGCTGCTGGTGTTCCCCCTGGCCGCACTTGGCATCCCTCTCGCTGCAAGCACGCAGGCAAGCGCGTTCCCTCCCATCAGAGCCTCAAAGGTGTCGAGGCAGTCCTGAAGGGCATTGCAGAGCGCCTCCTTGAGCGGTGACGGCGCTGCGGTGCCAGTGAGTGCATTGGTAGTCGTCGGCGCGTCCCCACCGCGAGCCGCTGGCTGAACCGAGGACGAGGACGGCGACATCGTGCGAAGCGAGCTACTAGACAGTTCCGCGTCCATCGGACGTGTTTTGCTGTGGTGCGAGGTGGGTTGCTGGAGCTGGTGCTGCCATCTTTGCTGGCTGGCTTCCGCAACCTCCAGCAGCGGGGTAAAGCGCTCGCCAGAGCACCGCTCCATCTCGTTGAACAGCTCCACCGCGGTGGCGCCATAGTTGTTCGCCCGCAGCCACGCCGCAACGTCCGACACGGAGAGGCACGGCGCTCCCGCGGCGGCAGGGGTGGAGGGAGCCAAAACTTGCTGCTCCCCGCTCATGCTGTACGCCGAAATGAGAAGGTGGAGAGCGTTGTCCCTCCGCCACAATAGGAAGCAATGAGTCTCTGGGTTCTGGTGCGTTGCGGAGTAGTAGGAAGGAAGTGTGCGAGGCACTGGCGCAGTTTGCTTTCCTTTCAAGCAGGCCCATCTTAGTGGTGTGAGGTGGAGGAAGGGGGGGGGGGGGGAAGAGAGAGGGGGAGGGAGTTCACAGCGCTAGCAACAGCGCAGAGGAGGAGAGACGCCATGACACACACAGACACAGAGACAGAGCAGACAGCCTCTTCCTCTTCTTTTCGTTTCAGAAGGGGGAAGAAGGGTTGGGATGAGGCGGAGGGGGGAGGGGGGAGGGGAATGTGAGGCGAATGATGATACATGTTTACATGGGGCCTCCTACAGAGAGAGGGAAGGGACGGGGGGAGGGGGATGGACCAAGCCAAAGCGAGTTCCACAAGGGACGACGGATGCTGACACGCACACAGCCCGCCCTCCTCTCTCTCCTCCTTTCCTTTCCCCTCCCTCCTTCTGTGTGTGGGGAGAGCTAGGAGACGAGGCCTTCCCCTTTTGTCATCTTGTCAGCAGACATGGCGAGTTCGGCCGTTGACCGTCGGGGGGCGGGAGGACGCCGGGCGATCACGTACTTTTCGTAGAGGGCAATGTTCTTTTTTCGCTCCCGCTCCATGCCGCCGCGGTACAGCCGGTCGGCAATATCCTTCTCCTCCTGCGCGCTCCACGTCTTGGTCGATGTGGAGCCCTTGTTCTTCCCTGCTTCCTGCCTCTCCAGCTCCTCCATGGTCCGCCCACGGCGTGCAAGCGACTCGTCGTACAGACGATGCACCATCTTGTCCTCCTCCTCAGCCGTCAAGACGGCGCAGGAGGTCATCCTGGAGTCCTTCGCAGCGGCCGTCTGCATCTGCCGCTCAATGTCCTCCCGCTCGGTGCGGCGGCGCTCCAGGGATTCGTCGTAGAGGTGCTTGATTCGCTTATCGAGAGCCTCCTGGGAGATGTACGTCGGCTCGAGAACGGGCTTCAGCTCCACCGGCTCGCGCTTGCCGCGCGTCAAGCGCTCTACACTCTTTTGCAGTTCGTCCTGTGTGAACTTCCGCTCCTCGCCCGAGTACCTGTGCGCCTGGTCGTGGTCGGACATTGTGTGAAAAGGAGGAAGGGGAAAGGAAGGGAGCGCGTACACTTTGGCTGTGGCTTGCTGTGCTGAGTGTGCTCCTCTATCTCTCTCAACGCGTATGGAAGGGTGAACCAAACCAACTTGCAGGAAGTAGAAACGAGGCAACACAGATCTCTTCTCTTTAGAACGAAGAATAGAGGAAAAGGAAGAGAGAACTCAGTCGAGAACGTGTGACCAGATCCACCTGCACAGCCGCGACGCGAAGTGTGCTGCGGATTCATCGCGAAAGGAGAGCCCTCACATGTGTACGTGTACAAGGCATGGTTTCCCTTCCTTCAGATAGGCTTCATTTCACATTGCTTCTCTTCGGGTGGGCGTGTTGGGGTAGAAAGGCCAGCAGTGGCACGGCGGGAGCACCGCTTGCGCCTCACCGTACCCGACACGCCTCGTATGGCACAGCGAGAGGTTGTCCACATTCACGGGGGGAGGGGGGGAGAAGGTCAACACGCGAGAAGACGAAGGAAGGAACGAGAGAGAACAAGAGAGAAAACAGGAGGAAGAGGGAATAGCGTCGCGCCACCTGCGAGTGTTTTGGGTTTGTCCATCACCCACCGCACATTGCGGCACAAAACACGCATTCTCCTCCTTTTAGCTTACATGGGGGTCTGTCCGGTACACATAGGACTTCTTCAGCTCGCCGACAACGCTCGGGCTCCAGGTGAAGAGCATGTAGGAGGACAGCTCCTCCTGCGTGGGGGCGGGGACGCCGTAGACGGGGTAGTACATCTCAAGTAGCTGCCGCATGGCCTGCACCGCATCGTCCTGTGAGTGGATGGAAACCTGCGAGCCCCACTCCACCACGTCGCGCGTCAGCGGCCCGTGGACCTCCACGTAGCGGCAGTACAGCTCGTGCAGCGGCCAGTAGCGACCGAAGCCGTCGTCCTCCACGCACGAGTCCACGACGGTTTCGCCAATGTACTTCCTGCCCGTCAGCTCCGTCACGTTTGGCTGGATGCCCTGGCCCAGGTCAATGAAGTAGATGAAGCGCAGGGGGCCGAGGTGCGGGTCGCCCTCCTCCAGATCGCTTGTGAAGCGCAGATAGCGCATCGGATCGGTAGCTGAGTTTTGAAAGGCCACCATCACGCCCTTGTAGTAGTTTCTCGCGAGCAGCGCCTCGGACAAGGCTCCGGGGTTGGCCTCGAACTCCCTCCGTTTCGCCAAAGTCAGGTCCACGTAGCGGAAGCCCACGTTGTCGCCCCGCAGCTGGCCGTTCAGCATCAGATCAAGGATCTTCCAGTCGAACATGGCTTTCACGGCGAGCTGCACGTAGAGGAAGTGAAAGAGCTCGCCAGCGCGTAGGGGGCTGTTCACCAGGGTGTCGTAGCATGGGTCGTAGTCATCCTCGTCCTCGGCGAGGAAGCGGCCCAGCGTATCGTCCATCAGGTCGGTCACGAGGTAGCACAGCTGCGTCGCTGTCGCGTCGCGGCTGCGGCGTGCCGTGTTGGCGTCCTCCTCGGGCAGCCCGCGCGGGGGAACAGCACTGACGATGAAGTCGTGGGCACGGCAGGTACTGCAAATCGCGAAGTCGTCCAGCTGGTTCATGAGGACAAAGAAGGCAACGTCCGTGAGGGACTCGCGCACATAGTCCTCGTGCTGCATGCCGTCAGGAATGATGAACACCTTCACAGCGACGGGTAGCCCGCGCTTGCCGTACCTCCCGCGGTACACCAGCCCGCTGCCACCACGACCCAGAAACCCATGCAGCTCAATGCCAGTTGTCACGCCGTCAAAGATGGAGATGTTCCCTTCGGCAGTGTAGTACCTCCAGCGGGTCACAAGACTCTCCTGCTTCGTGAATGGGCTGGTGGCACCAATCGTCATCGCAAGGAGAGCGTCGTCATCCACATCCTTGCCCTCATCCTTTGTGGACGTCTCCCTTACAGTGGCGTCGAAGGTGGTGAGATCGCGACCATCGGCCGGCGACGACGAGACGCTGGGATGCTGGCACGGCTGCTGAGCGCTGCGGATGGACGAGGACGTGTGCGCGGCGAAGGAGGCCGCGGGGTCGTGGGCCAGCTCCTCCAGGACGGAGAAGGAAGCTCCGAGTGGAGCCGCGTCATGGTGCGCCGTCACGCGGACACTGCCTCCTTCGCGCTCCTCTCCCCCACCACCAACGCTGACTGGCTGGTCGCCGCCGCCGTAGCGAACCGACGAGCCGACCGAGTGAGCGTCGTCGGTGGGCCACAGGGATGGCAAGGTGGGCTTGGCGATGTCACGAAACGCGCTGGGCCTGCGGGAGAGCTGCCGGGAGGAGGAAGAGGAGGCCACCGCCAGCGGCTGTCGTCGTCGTAGCGTATCGTGATCGGACGCGCGGCTCTCCGCTGGCACGAAGAAACGGGAAAGTGTTCCACAGTGGCGGCGCATCGCCTCAAAGGACACGCGCTCGTTACACCGAAAAACCTTGGGAGGCACCGCGGACTGCCACACAGAGGCCCGAGTGCAGCCATAGCGCGGAGAGAAGAGGGCAAACAGCTCCCCCAGGGCCTCAAAGGCGGCGCGAGGGCCATTCACCTGCTGCGCGGCACCCCACCCAACGACCTCGCTGCCAAAACTGGTCTGGCAGGGCACGTCTGGTGTGGACCCGAAGAGGGGCATGTTGGCGCTTCGCTGGAGATCGGTGGCGGTGGCGTACATGGGAATGACGGCGTGGTCGAGATCCAGCAGAGTGAGAATGCGAGAGCGAGGCGGGAAAAGCAACCACGAGTCCGCCTTTGTCGGGTGCTCAAAGGCCAGGCCAGCGCGCGCCGAGTACGCGGACCCGATCTTGTCGGAGCGCAAACACCCACTGGCACCTCCACCACCGTCGGGTGCCGACGCCGCCACTGGCCAAGTCATGTCCGGGAAGCGCACGTCGTAGAAGGCGCGGAAGATGAGCTGCAGGTAGAAGAGCTGGAAGATCTCCGCATCGGTGAAGGGCTGCGTGGCGATGGACGGAGCCGCCCCTTTCACCTTGGGCAACGCGCGCAGGACACCCTTCCGCGCGGTGGGCAGGGTCACCGCAACAGGCACCAGCTCCTGCGACCTGGCGAGCTTGAGCAGTCGCCTCGCCCTCGCTCGGTGGTGGCGGTGGTGGCGGGAGCCCATCATCAACTCCACGCGGATGTCGCACCGGCTGAGCACCTGCTGAAACGGCAGTAGCTGCACGGAGAGAAATGGGAGGCTGGCAGCATCGCACACGCCTGCCTGGGCGAGGCACAAGTACAAGGCCACCGCGGTGCAGTAGCGGCGCCAGCTGTCCACGTTCTGCCGATGCGAGACACCCATCGCCGTCGCTGCCAGCGAGCGCATCGCGGCAAGAGTGCTGTCCAGTGTGCAGTCCCCCATAGCGGCCTCCAGCTCATCCGCTGCCACAGAAGTGCCCTTCGCGTTGTCGTCACCGATGCAGGTGCTTCCCCGACGACTCGGCAGCCCGCTCGATGGCCCGCTGCGGTTGCTCGCACAAGCGGCCTCATCCACGGGGGCGGATGCTGCCCCGACGGCTTTCACGCCGTACTGTGTCGGCAACTGCAGCGGTGGAGAAGACATGAGGCGGTCCAAGAAGGAGTTGATGGCACGTGCGCTATTCGCGTGGAGGCCGGAGGAGGCCAGCGCCGACATAGACCCCTCCCCCACCGCGTCCCCGTCCACATCGTCGTCGTCGAGAAGTGGGGTAATGTAAAACACAGAGCCCGCGTGCCTCGCATCGGCAGTGCCGCCTTCACCGTCAAGGGCTTTCAGCAGTGGGAGGATCGGAGAAGTGTGGAGGGAGGATGGGAGCTCCACGCGGAAGCGCGTCACCTCGACGTCGGCCACGTGCACCGCGCAGGGCTGGATCAGGTTCATCGCGGCAGATGTGTGGGCAGGTGCCCTCCCACGTAACGCCTCGCAGTGGAGTGACAGGACCGAGATAAACGTGTGCAGTGGTGCGTCGTTGAAGTTGCTGCTGCCCAGATGCATCAGCGTTCGCCACGGGTGGGGTGGCGGCACCTGTGGCGTCTCCGCCCTGGTCGAGGTGGGTCGTAGGTCTTCCGACATCTGCCGTGTGCCGGTAGACTCGGGATACGGACGGAGCGGCAGCGGCGGTTGCGGTGGAGAGGTGTTGTTAGACGGGGACGCTGCTGGACCTCGGCTGCCTCCGTCCGCGCCGACTACTACGTCGTCGCGAACGCAGCGCCGCCGCGAAACAAAGCGGCGCAGTCTCTGGCGTCTGGCGTGCTTCCCGTCTTGGTCCGACAAAGGCAACAGCACCACCGCCCCCTCGCTCAGGTGGAAGTGTCCGAGGCGACTATCATCGCCGCCTCCGCTCCTTGTCGGTGCATCCGCCGAGGCAGGCCGCCTCGGTGGACGCGGCACATGATCAGCGTGGGTGATAGTCAGAGGGAAGGGGGACAGCTCGGCCTTCGTGGAAGAAGAGTTGCAGCTCTTGCCCGGTACAGGTGGGCGACGCCAAGGCAGGCCCGTCGGAGTCTGGGCGGAGGAGGCTTGGCAGGGAGCCCACGCCTCGAACGAGCTGCTGCTCGGTCGTCGCGGGTAGCGCCGCCCGCTGCGGTGCAGAAGCGTGCGCTCCACAGCACGGCCAACCTGCTCACGGTACACCGCCGCAGCGTCTCTCGCGGCGACGTTGGGTGTCTGCTTGTGCACTCCCACAGCCGGCGACCCTCTGCCAGACTTGAGCGAGATCCACAGTTCCTCGTCGTTGTGCGAAGTGGGGCAGGAGAACATTATGTCTACGAGTGAAGGAAAAGTAAAGATGAGTAAGACTGAGAATGCAGTAGAAGGAATGAGAGAAGGGAGGTGAACGTACGCGCACAGAGAGAGAGAGAGTACTCTAGGTAGATCTAAGAGCAAAAGAATATGGTGTAGACGAGTAGATGCGGCAACAGTTCCAGCGCGGAAGCGCAACGAAACGCGAAAAGATGAAGACACACAAACAACAAAGGAGGCTACAAGTCGTCGTGGCAAAAGGGGGAGAGAGGAGAGGAGGACAAGGCAGGGAAGGTACACCATGACGTGAAGGGGAGGAGGGGGGGGGATGTTAGGATCGGGTAGTATCCCACACGTGTGCACACGTGTGGGTGGGTGTGACATGCAGTTGCACTGTTCCTCGTCTCCTTTCCTCCTTCTTCTTTCGCCTTTTCGTCAGCATGTACGAGGGAGAGGGAGACAGTTGTGGGAAGTACAAACTGGTGAGGAAGGAGAGGAGGAGGGAGGTTTATAAACGCACGTTCACGCAGCGGCAGATCGGCAAAAGAGATATCTACCACCGCTTGCCGAATGAGGAGTGTGAGCAGAGGTGGAGGAGGGGGGTAGTGTATGGGCACGACTGGCTCGTCCTGTGGAAGGGGTACACGCTAAACGGAACACCGAGATAAACAGTATAGAGGAGGAGGGCAAGATCAGAATAGGAAGAGTATGCCGAGGAGGGAGGAGAGAGGGGGGAATGGATCAGGTTCGCAATATTGAAAGACAAAGAGGGAGAGCGTGCTGTGGTGAAGCAGGAAGGCGTTTTATGGCTGCAACACGCAAAGGAAGGGAGAAGTAGGTCAGGGCCCATTCCCTATGCCCCCTTCCGTCCCTTAGTCCAGCAGGCGAGAGAGAGAGGAGGAGGAGAAGTACTGAGCACCAACGAGGCAGAGTGGGGTATGAAACCTGCCTGGACGCGTGTGAAATGAGAGAATAGGATATGAAATGGCAGAATAGTTGTAGTCGTTGCCGTGTTGTTATTTTTCTTCCAAACACAAACGACTACTGCAGGCTCCTGTTTCTACTTTACATGCGGATAACCGTCGGGGGGAGTCGAGCAAGAAGGGGAATGAAGGAATGACGGTGAGGAGAAGGAAGACGAAAGTGCGAAAGCAGACGGCGAATGCACGCCGCCAACGACGTATCCCATCCCACCGTTTCTTCGCCTTTGGAGGGGGAAGGATGGCGTGCTCACACAGGCACAAAGGGTGTGAAGGAGAACTACCACACCCTTGGCCAACTGTCACGCGCGCTTACATGCCGCATGCGCGATGCAACTTGGAGATCCACATGTCCCGCTCTTCCTGCGAGTTGGCCAGCGCGATTATCTTCTGCCCATTGTTGAACCAAATCACGAGCTGATTCGGGTGCGAGCGGCAGTACACCTCAGGCACGGGGAAGACGTCGTTGATTGTCTCAAGGCTCGCCGACTTGGGAGAGACGTTGTCGTGCTCCGGTTTGTCGCTGATAGAGATGCGCAGCATGCCGTTCTTGATCTGGAAGTAGCGCTTCTTCCACTTGAGGTCGGAGCTGTACTTGAGCAGGTAGCCCTCGTGCGTGACCTCGGAGCTGACGATGCCGAAGTGCACCGAGGCCGGGATCGGGGCCTTGTTCCGGCCCTCTGCCAGCTGCCGCAGGATCTCCTCCTTGTCATGCGCGGCAATCGCCTCGGAGTTGGTGACAATCTCCTCAAACAGGTTGGCCACGTACTTCATGAACTCGGTGTTGAGCAGCTGGTTCGTTGTCGGGCGGTCCACTGGGTTCTTGGAGAGCAGGGGGTCGAGCAGCTCCTTCATGCTATTGGACACGGGGCACGGGAACGGGTCGTAGCGACCAAGTAGCACCTGCTGCATGATCTCGCGCTGCGTTGGGCCCTTGAACGGCCGATGCAGGGTGAGCAGCTCGTACAGAATAACACCCAAAGACCACATGTCCGCCTTCTTACTGTACCGTTTGCGCTCCCATAGCTCCGGTGCCAGATAGTACGGCGTGCCGCAGAAGGACGAGCCCACCTCCAGCGAGACCGAGTCGTTGTACTGCTTGGAGAAGCCAAAGTCGCCCAGCTTGATGATGCCGGTGGGCATGAGGAAAATGTTGGCGCTCTTCAGGTCGCGGTGCATCATGCGACGGTCGTGCACCTCGTCGAGGGCGAGCACAATCTGGTAGAAGAGGAGCCCCACCTCGTGCTCCTTGAAGGGCAGATGCTCCTTCAGGCGCTGCTTGATCTGCTTGTTGAGGTCGCCGCCGCTACCGTACTCCATGATAAGAAGCAGCTTGTCGTCCGACTTGAAGTCGTCGTAGTGCTTCACAATCCCAAAGTGAGTGCAGGCGGCGAGGCAGTGCAGCTCGCTGCGCGCGTACGTGGCCTGCTTCTCGTCGCTCAGCATCACAAACTTGGCAACAACCTTCTCCGATGGATCGGAGCCGCGGACGGCGACGAAGGCGGCCGTTGTCGGGTTGCGACCGACAAGGGTCTTGAGGATGTACATGTGCTCGCGAGGGTCACGAACAACAGGGGTGTCCTCGCCCTCCATCACGTCCACGAGCGCGCTCTTGGGGTCCATCTTGGCCACATGCTCATTCATCGCCTCCTCGTTCAGGAACAGGACATTGGGGAAGTACTTGGTGTAGTGCTTGAGCAGCCCCTGGTCCTGGTTATCGTCCCGGTTGGGCATCACTGCAGTGTATGTATGTGCGTGTGTGAGTGTGTGTGTGGAAAGGGGGAAGGAGTGTGGGTGTGCGCTCAAACAAGTTCAGCCAAGGCTATAAAAGGGAAGGAAATGCAGCTGCAGAAAGCACTATGGGATCAAAGCCCGCAACGCGCAGTAGAGGAAAGGAGCGATGTGTATGGAAAAGAAAGCTAGCAAAAGGGGCTAGGAGGGAGAGAGGGATAGAGGGAGAGATAGAGGGGAGGAGTGGAGGAGGGGGGGGGGGGGGGGAAGAAGCAGACACCAGTACAGTGTAGTGAAGGGATAGGGTGATAAGAACTACGCGGTTTGTTATGGTATGATAAGGCCTAACTTCCTTTGTGTGTTGCGAGAGAGTACGGGTAGGAGTTGTAGGGGTGGGAAGGAGTTTAGTTCATGGCGAGGAGATCACGGTGGAGAGTCCACCGATTCCGCATCCCTTCCCTTCCCCGGGCCAACACACAGGAGAGAGGGAGAGGTAGTGTCAGTCAGGGATAAGCCCACGGTACTGCATGTCGCGCACACTCGCTGAGGGAGCGACAGACATTTTTGTCAGAATGGTGTCGCCATTCTCATTGGGCGATGCTGTGCTCACTTCGGACGAGAGAGAGAGAGAGAGAGAGGGAGCGATGTGTGAGAGAGAGACAAGGAGCAACCCCCGGCTTAGCGGACAAACGATGGCGGGGTGCCGGTCTGCGGGGCGACACTTCGGCTACCAAGGCTCCTTTGGTCTCGTTGCTTCTGGGCGGCGACGGCGCTGCCGCGGCGGCGCTCGTACTCCTCCAGGTCGGTGCGCATTCTGCGCGTGCGCTCAGCCTTCTCCTCCTTGTTCCACAGGTACGGCATGAACCACGGGATGTCCTTCATCCGCTGATTGACCGTGTCGAGCTCCTTCAGGTACTTCACGCGGGAGTCGAGTGAGCTGGTGACCTCGCCGGCGAGGCTGCTGATCTCGTCCTTCAAGCTGCGTGGGAGCTCCCGCTCCACGCGGTTGCCGTCGTAGATCCACGACACGCTGGGGATGTTGGGCCGCGTCTTGATGCGCTCGCGCACCAGTCGCTGCACCCAGTAGTTGAGACGGTGAAGTTGCGGCTCAATCTCGAAGCGGGCGCCGGGGTCGACGGTGTTCCAAATGATGTACAGCTCCCTGGAGCGGCGCGAGGCAACAACCTCCTGGATGATGAGCTGCGCAAAGTCGATGTGCTCGCCAATGTGTGGCGGGCAGGCCCTGAGAGAGCGTCGGAGGTGGTACCCGACTTTCTCGGAGAAGGCTCGCGCCGACGGCGACATGTTGGACTGGTGGCGCAGGAAGCGCACCTCCTTGCTCATCATTCCTGTCGGTTCCGGTGCGGCCGGCCACAGCTTCCCCTCGGCAAGTTTCCTCGCAGCAAGGGGAGTGAACGGGGCGGGCGGGGCAACGTACTTGGCCGCCTCCTGCGGCGAGTCAAACTTCAGCGCTTCCCTTTCCGAGAAGCCAAAGCCGCGGCTGTTCCGCAGCGGCTCGAGGTCGCCAAGGCCCTGCAAGGCGTACGTCGTGTTCAACGTCAGGCCCTCCCGGTCGAGACGGGAGCCTTTGGAGTAGAGGCGCTGCTCAACGTACTGGTACGCGGAGTGACTGCCCGGGTTGATGCGCTTTCGCTTCATGACTTCGCGAATGGTGGCATCGCGCTGTGCCTTGGTC
Organism: Herpetomonas tarakana; assembly: GCA_030849825.1. Lineage (NCBI taxonomy): Eukaryota > Euglenozoa > Kinetoplastea > Trypanosomatida > Trypanosomatidae > Herpetomonas > Herpetomonas tarakana. Next base: position 10,415 of record JASAOB010002659.1, on the reverse strand, counting down.
TGCTGGATAGGCAGCACTGTTGGGTTGCGAAACCGATTCTTGAGCAATGTGTTGCGGCGCATCCGCTGACGCGTTATCAGCAACACACCACTGACGGAGAACATGGCTACTCTCGCTGCTGTGGCTGTCGTTTCCTTCGACACTACTGAGTGAGGAGCAGAGAGGGAGGGAACAGTAACGCACGTGGCCAACCCGCCAAGAGGAAAAAGGGGGAATAGCAGATGTGTGAATGTACCTAAGCGGAACACAGAGGTAAGGAGGAGGAGAGAAGAGAGGCTGGCGAGGATGGGTGACATGGAAAACCTTGGGGGGGGAAGCAACACCGTTACCCTTCCTCTTCTTCACATGTGACGACAGGGCACCGCCGTGGACGCAGCAGCAATGGTGCTGAGACAGAAGACCAACACGACAAAAACAGAGAGAGGGAGGGGATTGAGGTGATCAGACAGCACGCGAGCTCTTCTACGAAGTGCTCCCCCCTCGCCTCTGCGCCGCGCGCCGCGCACGGAGCTTAGCCACCTCATACTCTGGGATCACGGCCACGTACATGCGCCGGCCCTGAAACACGGAGGTGAGGGTGTACTGTGGGCTGCGCATCTTGCTCAGCATATCGCGCAGGACCTTGAGGTGCTCGTACACCGATGGGCCTCGGAGGGCCACTGCCCGTGCGCCATCCGCCTCCTGTCCGACTACGCGTGGTGTCTTTCGATGCTCCCCGCGCTCCCGTCGCTCCACGATGGAGGAGCGGTTCAACGTGACGGAGCCGAACTGCCGCAGCCCTTGTCTTGTGAACACGCGATAGAAGTCGGCGTCGTCGGCCTCGGCAATGTCCGTTGGTCTGCTCAGGATCACGCTGCCGCGCGGACGGGTGCGCACGCCAAACATGTCATCCTCCGCATCCGAGTTGCCGGCTTGCCGCACAGCGTTCTCGCTGTCGGGCTCCGCCTCCTCAGCCACCGCCTCGATGGCGGTGTTGCCTCCTTTCGCCGACTCCTTCTCCTCCTCCACGAGAAGGCGGGAGAGCATCTCTTTGGCTCTGCTTTCCTTTTCCAGGAGCGAGGGAGAGACCTCTGGTATGCTCGCTGGAGGAACGCGGTCACGACCAAAGTCCTCAAGTTCCTCGTCCATCACCTCTTGGGCCGCCAAGAAGGCCACCTCAAGATCCTGCGCGCGGGCCTGGACCGAGCAGACCGTGTTATCGATGATCATGAGAGACTTGATGGCGGTCATTTGGGGCAGCAGGTAGCCGTGGCAACCGTCCCACGGTGCCTCCAGCGGCTCCCGCTTCAGCGACCGAATCGCGTCGCTGCTCATGTAGGCGTTGAACGAAGCGCACTGCGACATCATGAATGGGAACACCTCCGACATAATGGCGAAGAAGTCGCCCAAGGACTCCGGTACAACATCCGGGTAGGCGTCGCCTTGCTTTCCCTTCCCCGCTTCTGCGATGGCCGGCTCGGGGGCGGCACCACTCCCGCCCGTCGTGCCCGTCGTGTTCGTCGTGTTCGTCGTGCCCTCCGCCTCCGTCAAGGGTGTCTTGTCACCCACAAAGACGCCGCCCTTCCACCCCGTCACTCGCTCCACGTACTCCACCAGGTTCGGGTACCGCTCCGCGATGACCGCCGCCGGTGGGTCGTCCGTGAGGAACGAGCTGGAGAAGGCGGCACCCAGCGTCACGTCGGCGAGCGTGGGATGAGGTGTGCCCAACAGGAAGATGCCCTCGGGGCCTTGCTCGCTAAAGTGCACCTCGAGGGCCCTGCACATGCGATGAAAGTGCTCGTCCATGTACGGTGCCGTGTCCTTGGACACTCCCGTGACCATGGTGAGCCGCGACATCACCTCGCGGAACTTTGGCCCAAGCGTGCGCGTCATGTTAAAGCCGGGGATGGAGGCAAACATGAAGTACCGCATGTAGCCCTCGACGACGTCGAGGTCTTCACCGAGGATCCAGCGGTACATGGCCCCCGTCTTGGCGAGCCACCAGCACGAGTACAGGACAGTCGCCCACGTCGCCAGGTGCAGCTGCGGGTGCGTCTTCTTGCTAACGAGCACGCGCTGCGCAGACAGGAGAGGTTTGCCATCCGCAGACACGTACTGGATCTCGCCATCTCGTCCATGCTTCGTGGTGGCGGCCAACAAGTCCTCGTCGAGCTCTGCGGACTCCGCCAGCTGCCACACCTGCAGCCGCGACGTCGCGTTCGGGGTTAAGCAGCAGAAGGCGTTCCGCGCGCCGTAAATGAGTCCGTACAGGAGCGTCGTCGTCAAACTCGTGCAATACACCTTGAAGGGTAGCTGCTTGAGACGGAGGTACGTGACGTGCTGGTGCAGTACCAGGGTGTACGGCGAGCCGAACACGCGAAACATCCCCCCTACGGGTGGGACGGGAAAGGTGAGGGAAAGGGGGGACGAATAGCGAAAGGGAACTTAAGCAAGGGCAATGAGTTGGGGAGAGAGGAAGCCTGGGGAAGGGGTCCATGGTGAAGGGAAGGGAACGTTCAAAGTAGCAGGATGCACCGACCCATTCCCTGTGGCGTGGGCCCTGCTCTTCACGGAAGCTGCTCTCTCTCTCTCTATTGCTTTTCTTGCTGTTGTCGACGCAGTGGTGCCAGTGGTGCCAGTAGTGGGGACATGCACTCTCACTTACTCTCGCCCATCCGCTCTCCCCCACCTTCCCCTCCCTCTAGTGCAGTAATCCACCGCACACACCGCAGCACGGGCCGGCGGCGAAGTCGGACAGCCCGCAGCTCACACAGCGCGTCAGGACCGCCTCCTGCGAAAACAGAGACAATGGGCAAAATGTCCTTGCCGAGAAGACGGTCGTGTGGTGCTCGCCCGTGCCGCCGGGGGACAGCGGAGAGGCGTCGGACGCATGCACCGAGGAGCAGCAGAACGTTCGGGCGCAAAGCTGGGCGACGCCTGCGCCATCACAAACGGAGCACGGGAAGGAGTGCGTTGCAAAGGACCTGGTGGAGCCGGTATCCTTCTGCTTCGTCCCCTGCTCCGTTGATTGCTGTGCGTGGCGCAGGAAGTCCTCGAGAGACGTCACCCACTGCCTGGAACACGCCCACGGGGCGAGAACGGGCAGCCGCTGCTGCACACCAACTCCCGTCACTCGAGTGCTTTCGCCGTGACAGAGGCCCGCCTTCTGGGCTTCCACGTACAGATGAATGAAGTCAAGTGCTCCGCGGAAGCTGTACATGTACGGCGACGTAGCCGCGCCACTCGTCTCCTGCTGGTCTTCCCAGAAGGACTCTCCGGGAGCGATGGCCGCGTTGCTGTAGCCCGTTCGCTTCGCCACGACCGTTACAGCATTCGCCAACGCGATCTCCGTCAGCGGCGACGACTCCCACGGACAGCGTCGCCACAGCCCCTGCAGTAGTGCCCACCACAACGGAGCACGCGTGTTCTCCTCCATTCCCCACTCCCACGCGGTGGCAAGGCCAGATGACGTGGAGGAGGAAGGGTCTGGCACAGGAGACCGAAGGAAGAGCGAGAGCCCGAACTCGTTCCGCTGGTGGCAGTACGCCTCGCGTAACGGGCCGCCCTCCACATTCACGGGTCCACTGCCCGTCGTCTCGGGCGTCGCTGTCGCCAGCTGTGGCGTCGGCGGCGGCCTCCAGAACAGCGCCAGTGCTTCGGTGTAGAAGCGCAGGGCGGCGCGTTCCCTGTTTCGGGGGAACAGCGGCTCCCACGTGAAGAAGTGCACACGCCGCTGACGACGCCACAGCTCGTGCAGCAGGGCCAGACCTCGCTCGTACCGGGTTCGCGGTTGCCCAGCAAGCCCCGCGCCACCACCAGCACCAGTAGCCACCATCGACGACGATGACGCCGAGTCTCCCACGATGTCCATGGCATGCAGGACGCCGGCGACCTGGAGTGCGCGGTACAGGAAGCCCTCGCTGTCGTTGGCGACATACGGCAGCAGATGCACAGGGTCACGCCTCGGAAAGCCGGTGTGGAACGCTACAATGCCCACCGCGCTGGAGGGGTGCAACGCCACCCCACAAATGTCCACCGCGGCATCCGCAGGCACCTCTGTTGCCGCGGCCAGCGAGGGACACCGAAACGCCGTGTACGTCTGCCCGCCGTGCGGGGAGAAGACGTGCAAGCAGCGTCGGCCAAGACCGAAGATCAAGAACTCCGCGGCGAGGGCCGGAGCTGCGCTCTCTTCCTCATCCGCGCCATCGCTCGCCCTGGACTTCCTCGCAGGAGGAGACGCGAGGCTGGCGACGGAGAAGGCGGGCAGCGAGCGCAGGAAAGGGTCCTCGCGGAATCGCCTGCCGTTGTACAAGACGACAGGGCTCCACGACAGCGGTGTGGCGGCCAAGTCCTTCCCGGACAGACTCCGCGTCGGTACGAGGCAGGTTCCCCGGAACGTTCCGGAGGGGGCGGACAGGAGAACACTCAGCCGCACCGCCTCTGTCGCCGCGTCTGCGGCCACATCAGCAACCGCGCACGCACACGACGGGACAGACGACAGCATGGGGAGCTCCACATAATGCAGCAGCCGCACCTCCTCCTCCTTCGGGGACACGGCCAGCAGCCGCATCAAGAATGGGCTCACGACAAGTAGGAGCCTCTGCCTCCCTCCCAGCACTGTTCGCGCGGTGGAGTGGACAAGGGCAAGGCACGCGCAGCACGCGGACGAGTTCTGCACACCGACTGCGTCATCGCGGAACCGGTGCAGCGGGGGTGGTAGGGCAATCGTCTGCGGCCTCTCCTCATCCGTGAAGTTGTCGAAGAACTCAACCAGGTGGATGCCCAGTGTTGTCACGACGACGAGTGTGTCCCTCGGTAGCCAGTAGTAATCCACAATGACGTGACGTCGCCGCCGCCCACCCAAGAACTCTGTCTCCGCTGTCGTTGGCGACTCCTGGTGCCGCTCCCCGCCCCTTGGGCGTTGTCTGGACAGATCGCGCAGCGAGGAGCGCTCTGAACAGCCTGTTTCCGCTCCTGTCCCCGTCCTCCTTCCTCTGCAGGAGGAGGACGATGCTGTCCCGCGCGTTCGCGTCCTGCCGCTCGGCTTGGGCACTGGCGGCTTCTCCCGTTTGCCAAGCCTCGGCATTGACGAGTCGGAGGTGCTCCCTGTTGGTGTGCTGTTGTCAGAGTCGCTGCTACCAGTATCCTCGCCACTGTCGCTATCACTGTTGGTGCTGACTGACTCCTTTTCCCCGCTGTCTTCGCTTTCTGAAGAGGTGGAGACGCTCCGCCGTCGTCGCCTACGGTCAACAGCTTTCTTGTCGGCAGTGGTTGCTCTGCCTTTTGGTGCCTGGCACCTTCCTCGACCCGAAGGCGACGCGCGGCTCCTGGCACGTGCGTTCGCCGCGGAGCCTGAGCCGTGCTCTTCTCGCACCGGCCCCTCATTCTCCTCCTCCTCTCCCTCTACCGGACCGCCCGCATAACTGGACACCAGTCCTTGTGGGGCTGTGGCCATCTCACGAGGATGGAAGTTGGCTCCGATGCCCACACCCTTGCTGACTTTGACGCCGTCGACGCCGCCGCTGCGGGCGATCCTGTACACCACGAAGTTGCCCGTGGTGCGTACGCAAAGGCGTGACTCGGCGGGGTAGCGCACCTCGGGCACGATGTCAGCAGCCCACTTCGCGCTCACAACCACCTCTGCCGACTCGTCGCTCGAGCGGTAGGACAGCGGGTGGTGCCGCACACGAAGCGCCGCCGCCGGCTTCAGCAGGTTATCCAGGTAAAGCCACACGGTCCATCGCGTGGAGAGCTGTAGGATATTGTGTGGGCCCCAGCTTAGGCACTCCGCTCCCTGTGCTGGCGGCTCTGCCACAGGAAACGCCTCATCCAGAAGGAATGGTGTGTAATCGGACATGTCCTCCTGAGCAAAGGAGAAAAAGAAAAGTACACGAGGGTGGCTCTATGATTGTCTTGCCCTTCTCCAAAAGGGGAGACGGAGTTTACTGCCGTTGGTGTTTCGCTTGTTCACCGGTCTTCTATACTGTATGGGTGAATGTGTGTACGGTGATGGATGGAATTTTGGTTGAAAAGGTTGTGTGGAGGTCACTCTCCAGCCCTGTGCATTGACAAGACGCTAGGCGATGAGCACTTGTCCTCCTCTCTCCGCTGATTCCCAAAGGGAAGGAGAGAGAGGAAGGAGGAAGAGGGGATAGAGAGACAGAAGAAAAGGGGAGAAAAGGAGGAAGTCCGTGCGACAACACAACGCGTGTTCGGTGTGGCGCGTGGCGGGAAACGCCCTTGCCATGACGCAGCGACCTGGATCTATCACGCAGACTCCGAAGGTGTGTGCCCAGCACGTGGTGGTGGTGGTGGAGAACAGTAGTTGCCCGCCCCGCGCGTGCCTACTCGTCTCCTCATGTTATCCATAGCTCCTTTTTTTTTTCTCCTCCCGATTGTCATGTAGTAGTGCTTTCTGCTCTCTGAATGGTGCAGTTGCAGGTGCGGTTGACCACATCGGTTGACAGAATCGAAAGGGGAAGGGGAGGGGGGCGAGAAAAAATGATAATGTGACATGCAGGAGTGGTCCATTCCATAAAAAGAGTAATACAAAGAAAGCAGAAATGCGGAAGGGAAGCACAAACTCGTATACATGTAGGAAGTGGCTCATTGGGGGGAGGGATAGGAGAGGGAAGATAAGGACAAGGAGCGGTGGTACGAACCAAAGGGATGAGAAACAGAGGAATAGAAGAGGAGAATAGAAACATGAACGGTGTGGGGTTCTCCAGAGAGAGAGAGAGAACAAGTGCGGAGAGAGTACATCATCATTATCCCGAGGGGGGGGGGAAGGAGAGGACGAAAGCAAGGAAGGAGGAGGGACATAGATGTGGCAATGCATACATGATAGACCGTGATTGCAGAGAGAGGTGGTGTCAAGGGATAGCGGGAGGCGGGAAGGCGGCGGAAAGGGATGCCTGGAAACGCACAAGTGCGCACGCACGAGCGTACTCGGAGGAGGAACACGGAGCGAGAGGAAGGGAGGGGGCGGGGGGGAAGAGCTCGTGACACGAGGCGACTCACGAAACGAGGTTGTGTTGCTGGTCGTTGGAGACGGCGGCGGCGGGAATTGTGCTGCTGACGTGGCCGCCATCGCTGCAGAGGGCCTTCCTGTCGAAGAACGCCTCCATAATTCTGCTAGCGCCGCGCGAGCCTGACGGTGGGCGAGGGTGCAGGATTGCGGGGAGAGTGCTGTTCATGTCCTGCTTGCTCACCACATCTCCAGCAGCATCCACGAACACGCTGCCACCAGTTTCTTGATCCGCGGGAACGGTGGCAGGTGCCGCCGCCGCCGCTGCAATTGCAGTGGTGTTGGACTTGATGCTGTCCATATGCCGGTCAAACGTATCCAGCGAGTGGCGCAGGCTGGTGCTGACGCCCGCGCGCTCCGCCATGGCACGAAGCTCTCTAAACAGTGGCAACGTCAGCTTCTGCATCCGCTCGAGCTGCTGAACGCTGCGAGACAAACGCGCCACTTCCTCGTTCGCCTTCTGGAGCTTGTACCCGCCCATCACGTCTTGCTCCGTTTTCATGGCCGCCACAACACTGTTCAGGTGCGCCACCTGAGCGCGGTAGCCCTCCACATCCTTCCCGAGGCGCTCATTCAGTTCCTTGAGCTGGTTGTAGCCCGTCTGGTCGCCAAAGGCTCCTTCCAGGCGTTCAATCGTCCGCTTGGCAATGCCCAGTTCGCTGCGCAACTCGCGTGCCTCGTTCTTGAGGGCCCTGACAACATCCTCTCCGTTGAGCTCGGCGGTGCGAGCGCTTGCCTTCGTTTCGCGAACCTGGTCCAGCAGCCGCTTGACATTGCGCTCGGCAAGTTCGGCGCGGCTCTTCTCCTGTCTGCACCGCGCATCCCGCTCCGTGGCCTCCGCCGTCATGCGGGACTGCAACTCGGCTAGTTCAGTCGTGATCCGCCCTACGTGCTCCAAGTGCTCGGCGCGCTGTTTCTGCGCATCCGCGAGGAGCTCCTCGACACGAAAGCGCAGATTCTCCTTCTCGGCGTTGAGAAAGATGCTGTTGTTTGTGTAGGTCTCCTCCTTCTCCGCCAGTCGCTCGCTCAGCCGCCGCGCCTCCTTCCGCTTGGCGTCGTGGCAGGCTGTCATGTGGATTAGCTTCTCGTACAAGTCCTTCTCCGTGTTCGTGAATGTCGCCTGCTTCTCCTCGAGCTCTCCGGCGATACGGTCACGCTCACTGCGTGCCGCAGCCAGATCCTCCGTGAGGCGGCTTACCTCCAGCCTGAGGCTGCTGGCCTCGCGTTGGTGTTCCGTCTCCGCCCGGCTTGCTTCTGCACGGAGGACGTGGACTGCTTCGTAGCCCTCGCGCTCCTTCTGCTCCAGTGCCTCCTGAAACTTTTGCATGCGTGTCTTCAAGCCGTCCATCTCCGCGCGGGTTAGGATCTTGTAGTGGAAGGCTTCATCCTCCACGTCTTGCTTCTCCTTGACCAGGCGGGCGAGCTCGTGCTTCTGCTTGTCGAGCTCCGACTTCATATCCACATTGGTGCGGAAGTCGTCCTGCTCTCGCTGCACGGACTTGTGGGAGAGCTCGGCGAACTCGCTCTGGAGTCGCTTGTGGGCCTCGTCAAGCACTTCGAGACGGCCTGTCAGCTCCTCCACCTGCTTCCGGTGCACTCCCACCTCGAGTTGCAGTTGGCGCTCGGTGACGGCGGACTCAGAGGAAGCGCGGTCCATCTCCTCGAGCAGGGTGCGGTAGCGCGTCCTCTCGGTTTCGATGAGGGCACGCACCGCCTCCACCTCCTCCCGGCTCTTGGCCGCCTTGTTGTGCAAGCGCTTGTTATCCTCACGAACCGCGTCCAACTGGGTGTTGAGGACGGCCATGAGGAGGCTAGACTTCTCCTCGTCACGCACTTTGCGGTCGAGGTCGTCCTGGAGGCTGGCAGCCATTCCCTTGTACTTCTCCACTGCGGCATGAAGCACATTCAGCAGCACCGCCGACTCGGCGTCGCTGGAGCGGGGGTTGAGCTGGGTGATGTTCTCCACCGAGCCGTCGCTCTCCACGAGGTCCTTGCCTTCGTCAGCCAACTTTGCCTCGAGGGTCTGTACCTGGTCTCGCAACTTGTGCAGCTCCGCTGTTGCGTCCTCGTGCTGCCCGCGTACCTTGACAACCTCGTCATGCAAGGCATCGTACTCAGCCTGTAAGGCGGCCTGGGCCTCTTGGTGCTCCGCGTTCGCCGTCCACGCCTTCTCCTGTGCCTCGGCAAGTTTTTGCTGCGCGGCCTCCAGCTCCCCCGCAAGCATGGTGGAGCGGCGCACGGCGGACTCCTTCTCGTTCTCCAGAAATATTTGCGCCTGCTGGAGACCCAGAACCTTGGCACGCAGCTCCTGGGCATCGCGCTCTCGCTGATCCAGCAGGGCGGTGAGCTCCTTCTCGCGCGCTAGGTAGTTGGCCTGGCGGTCCCGCTCTGCGATTGCGTTGCTGACCTCCACACCGCGCACGCGCAGGTCTTCCAGCAGCTTGTGCTCCTCCTCCTCCAGGCGCTGGCGCAGCATCAACTCCTCGTTGCGCACACGCTCACGCTCCTTTTCGAACCGCATCTGCTCCACCTCCCGCGCGAGTTCAGCTTCCTTCGCTCCCACCGCCGTCGTGGACTTCGCCTTCCCCTTCTTGGGCGGCATGCTGCTGCTGTGTGTGTGTGTGTGTGTGTGCACTTTATAGGAAGACGGACGTGTCAGCAACTCCTGCGATGGGGGAGAAGAGGATTGGTGAGAAGGGAGCGAGAAACTTGCTGCGAGTCGCTGGACGCCGGAAGAGAAGCGATTATCTTTGTGCTCGCGATATGGCGCAGGTAAAGAGGGACAAAAGGAAGAGGAAAGGGGGGAAGAGAAGGAGTGTGAAACGGGAAGTTTGGAGAGGAGGAGGGGGGGGGAGGGCGGAGGATACCATCGCCAACACTGTCATCACTGCTGCTGCTGCTGCTGCCAGGTACGGCGTCTACACTCTGCGGGTTCGCAGCACCAGTGCCGACCGCAAGAACCCACCCACCCCGCGAGAAAGGAATGGGTGGGAGGAGAGTTCATCATGGAGAGAGAGAGAGCTTCCTTTGGCTGCCCTCCCTCATGTCCTTCTCTTCTTTTCTCTATCCTCTTCTATTTCTCGCTCACAAATGGGAAGAGGAGAACTGGCAGAGAGGGTGGGGGAGGGGTGTGACACTTGTCTATCGGCAAAGAGGGAGCATCACAACAACAAAGAACATTCATGATGAAGGAGATCTTTGTGGACCGCCTGTCTCTGTGTGGCGTTCCGTGTCCTTGTGTGTGTGTGTGTGTGTGGGTGGGTGGGTGTGCCTCGCAAAAACGCAACAGACGCAGGCGGAGAGGGAGGGGAAGGGAAACATGTATGGATTGTCGGAAAGGCTGAGGAGATGTGGCTCCCCAACAGAGTGTGGGACGGAAACGCACATAGTCGCAGCGAAAGACATGGAG
>JASAOB010002658.1:0-35971 GCA_030849825.1 Herpetomonas tarakana | reverse complement strand
TTCACATTCACACACAAACATACATGTGAGGATCGCGTGTCGCAGGGGGGGGGGAAGCTGTAAACGGGGAGCGAAGCGGAAGGTGGGACCTAAACAATCATAACAATAGTAACGGAGGAGAGTAGACTGATGAGAGAGAGAAAGGGGAGAGGGGGAGGAGGTAGTGAAAATGAGAAGAAGACGTTACTTGATGGGTGGTGGGGGAAAACGGCGAACTAGGAGAGATGGCGCTTCTCTACTCCGAAAGGAACGTAGCAACGATGCGCAGGGAATAGCAACCCTACAGACGCCGGTGGCTGGCGTACCACTCGACGTCCCTGTAAATCAGAGAGCGAGAGAGGAAAAGAAGCAAAGTAACAGTGGAGGGATGAGGGCAGTCAGGAAGAATGGGGAGGGGAGGGGGAGGGGGGCGGACTACTTCCTTCTACGAGCATGGCCCAGTTTACGTCACGCTACGCCTTGGAGGAGTTCGCCACGGCATTGTTGGCAAGCGAGAGCTGGCGCTCAAACGCGCGTTTGTTCAGCGTGTTGAGCGAGTCAATGAGCTCCTTCATCGATTGCTGGTGAGCATCCATCCACTCCCGCTGCTCTGCGAAGCTCTTCTTCTTGGAATCCAACATGGCCAAGGTGACCTTGACGGCAGCGCTGGACTTCTCGGCGTTGGCAGAGGCGGCATCCAGCTCCTCAATGATAGCCGGAACATCGCCCTCGCGGGTGTTCCAGAAGACCTTCTGCAACGACAGCGAGGCCTGACGGAATGTCTTGCGGATGTGCTTGCTGTCCTCCTCGTGCTCCTCGAGAATGTTCTTCTCGTTGTCGACCTCCTGCTGGAAGACCTTGAGGTAGGAGCCGTACTCCTCCTGCAGGATCCTCAGGCGGTCGGCGAGGGTGCCAATGATGTTCTGCAGGGCAGCCTCGTACTGGCGCACAATCGTCTCGTTCTCTTTCATCTCCTTTGTCGCGCTCGACCCGCCCGTGCTCCGACGAGAACTCGCCCGCTTCTCATGCTCCTCAGCTAGCTTGGTGTCGCGGAAGGCCTTCAGCTGCTGCTGGAGGGCATTGACGTTGTTCTCGTACGTAATGTTCTCCGCCTGACGGGCCTCCTCCGATAGGCGAAGGGCCTCCGCGAGGCGCTGGATCTCCCCGCGCGCCTCGGTCTCGGCATCCTGCGAGCGCTGCAGCACAGCGGCCATCTCCTCCATGCGGCCCATCAGCTTGGAGAACTCCTCAGATTGGTCATTGTCTACGAACGCCTGCTGGACGAACTCCCCGTTGCTGCGCGAGCGGAGCTGGTCCTTGAGGTTCTCAATGACGTAGTCCTTCACGTCGAGCTGCTCATTGTACTCTCGCTCCTTTGCCTCCTTCTCCTTCTTGTTCTCCTGGATGATGGCGGCAATGAGCTCGTTCTGGCGTTGCGCCGCCTTCTCAAAGCGGAGCTTCTCTCGCTTGAGGTTGTCAAGAAGCTTCTTCTTTTCCTCCTCGCTGCCACGGAGCTGGGCCTCGGCCTTCTTGCGGCCCTGCTGCTCCTTCCCCAGCTCATCCACGAGGTCCTTCTCGCGCTGGGCGGCCTTGTTGTGGAGCTCCTCCTCGAGGTCGGCTACCTGATTCTCAAGTGCCGTGATTTGATGGTTGTTGTCGTCGCGCTCCTTGTCCAGCTCACGCTCCTTATCCTTGAGCTCGTCCTCGAGCTCCTTGATCCGCTTCAGCGCCGCGTCGAGGCCGTCCACGTTGCCCTCGCCCTCGCGGTACAGACGCCACATCTCGTGGAAGGGGTACTCTTCGATGCGTCGCTCCAGCTCGTCCTCGGTGATGTCCTCGTCGTGGGTGACATGGAAGGTCACGTAAAGGCTGCCAAGGCGGAGCTCCACGTCGGAGATGGCCTCCGGCGACACCTCCAGGGCATGGCAGGCCTCGACGACAAACGTGCGGCGGAGCAGCTCCGGCACGCTCTCAACCAGCATCTTCCAGTTGTCGCCCTCAAACTTTTTGGTCAAGCGGGTGGAGCACAGCACCGGGGTCGGGGTAGCCAACTCACTCAATGCCTCGCAAGCGCACGGACCGGAGGCGGCGGCCAGCTCCTTCTCCACATCGGCAAGGGCGAAACTCTCGGGCTGGCACTTCTGCGCAGGACCAGAGGCGTCCGTTGCCTCGGGGGCGTGGACGAAAAGGCTCTCCATTGGTCTGCCTCTGTGCTCGGGTAGTGTCTCCTTTCTGTCTGTGTGTTGGTGTGCGCGCTGCTCACTGTTTCCGTGTGTTGGAGGAGCAGAAAGGGGACAGAGAAACGGAAGGGAGGATGCGGGTGACAAGACAGGAGAACTAGTAAAGTAGCAAACCGAGATGGATTTTTGTGCCTCCACCTTCACCAGCAGTCACGGCGAGCAAAGATGTGCTGGAAATGAAAGAGGTGGTGCTAAGCACGAGAAGAAGGAGAGAAGAGAGGGAAATGAGACAATGTGGACGGTAAAGAATGATGAAAAGGGGGAAGGGAGGGAGGGATAAAAGCGTGGAAGAGATAGGAGGACTGCTTCTTGCTAAAGGAGGAGTTACCACTTGATTCCTTCCCGTAGAAAGGGGGGGAGGGGTGGGAGCAGAAGGAAGGAGGAGAGATGTATTGACAACGGAGGGTAAAACGAAAAGAATAGAAACGGGACGTGCGAAGGTGATCTAACACGACAGATTGCTCGCCGTACACCGAAACATGGCCTGACCACTCGACAATGTGGGCTCCTGCTCCCTCCTGCGCGTCAGCTTCGCGCCGGCTGCGCAGGGAACCAGGAATGCCAGCACGTACACACGCAGACATGCGCACAAACACTCATATTTGATACTGTTCTGAAGGAACGCGTTGCAAGAATAGGAAGTCTCACCACCGCACAAGCACGGTGGAGGGAAAAGGTGGCATATCGGATCCTGTAGAAAGGTACTCTTGTTCGATCGTGCCGCCATCTGCGATGGTGAACAGAGACAGTGTGTGTGAGTCTGAGAGAGAAGGAGAGAGATGAGCGTTCCGGAGAGTACTATGAACGAACACCAACAAGACTCAAAGTCACAATCACAAGACACACACACGTCTTCATCCTGCCAGACATGCTCCACATCCACACAGAGAGAGCGCACAGGAGAATCAATCGGGTACGGCATGGAGACAGATGGGAAAAAGAAAGGTGGAAGAGGCACCGCAAGTGCAACAAGAGAGGAAGAGAGAGAGAGCGCGAGCGATGCGGTGACCACAGGATAGGATCCTCGGAGTACTCTCCCACCACATAACAACTCGTGTGCTCTGCACGCGGACGCCACCACAAAACGTACACAAACTACGCTAGCTCGGACTTCCCACAAGACTCCATTGCCAAGGTGATGTACTGTTCCTGCGTCTTGACCACCTCCAGTGCTTCCCGAAGCTCTTCCGTTCTCTTCGCCAACAGTTCCTTCAACGTCGTGTACTTCGACTGCATACAACGACACTCGCTGCACATTGCATTGTCAGCGGAGAACTGGGAGCACGAGCAGTCCGTGGCAGCAGTACCTGGTGTTTGGTCCTTCATCTCACTGCCTTCTCGCCAACTGCCACTCACGGCAACCTCTTCACAGTCCACGCTCCTCCGAGCCCCGTCAGCCTCGGCCTGGGCATGACACCGGCTTGCCAACTTCCTCTCCAGTGCAGCCTCCAGCTCAGCCACCTTGCGTGCCAGGTCGGCAGCGTCGTCCGAGCTCTGCTGCGCTGCCGCACTCTCCCTCTCCAGTGCAGCCTCCAGCTCAGCCACCTTGCGTGCCAGGTCGGCAGCGTCGTCCGAGCTCTGCTGCGCTGCCGCACTCTCCCTCTCCAGTGCAGCCTCCAGCTCAGCCACCTTGCGTGCCAGGTCGGCAGCGTCCTCCGAGCTCTGCTGCGCTGCCGCACTCTCCCTCTCCAGCGCAGCCTCCAGCTCAGCCACCTTGCGCAACAAAGCATCGCATTGCGAGAGCACCGACTCCATCTTGTCGATTTCTCCACGGAGAGTGTCCACTTGGCTCTCTTTGTTGGCCAACTGGGCTGATAGAATGTCGACACGCGCGTGAAGGTGCGTGTTTCTGTCCAACATGTCTTCGTAATCGGCATTCGCTGCGTCACACTGGACCCGGAGACCCTCCACATCTTCCATTAACTGGAACAAGGCGTACTCTCCGTCGTCGTTGCCTGTCTGATCCCACCTCCGTGAGCTCAGCACCTGCTCCTGCGCTTTGCGGCTCCGCTCCAACTCTGTGAGCAGTACTTCGTTCTCGCTTTGAGACTGGATGTAGTTCTCGCGCAGTTGCCGGTTCACTGACTGTTGGGCATGCAGTTCTTCTACCGCCGCGTTCGCTCTCGTTACGGCTAGCTCAAGGTCCTCTACAGCTGTCTCCTTTTCCTTCTGCAGCTGACCGACCTGGTCCTCCAGGAGTGAGAGCTTCGCCTCGATCTGTGCATACTCGTTAACGGCAAGTCTACTCCTTCTGACCAGCTCCAATCCTGCTGACGGGTCTCGCGAGAATGCAGCATCGCGCTCCACACTCAGCTCCAAGCTTCTCACGGAGTCCTTCACGACACGCCTCACATACCGGGAAGCTTCACCAGAATCACTGGCCGACATATGCTCATCGGAGCTCTGCCCTCTGAGCATGGTGTCACCATCCAAACACTCCACAGGTGGGCTCGACGTGCTTGGCGAGCTCCGATCCCGGCTTCGCTTCTCGCTATCCTCCTTGAGGCTAGCCAGCGACTCACTGCGCCACACCATTTCACGCAATTGAGCTTTGAGGTTATCAATTTCTTCTGCCGCCCTGTCAAGACCAACCTTCTCACCGTGGCGGTTCTCGTACAACGCTGTCAGCCCAGCAAAGGGGTGCGCGCTCACCAGCGAGACAACAGTCTCAGAGCTCAGACTTGACGGGTGCGTCACATCGAAGTCGGCGTGCAGGCTGCCCATGGCGAAGCTCACGTTTCGCACATAGTCGGTCGGCACACCGCAGCACTCCGCGACGTCTCGGACGAACACTTGCCGCAACTCCTCTGCACGGCCCTCAACAACCACGTCCCACTCGTCCCCCTCGAACACGCGGTGACAATGCGTCGTGGACAGCGTTTGGGCAGTCTGCAAAGCCACAAGCACCTCGGCGACCTTCTCATTACTACGGTCGCGCTCCCCGCACGCGACACCAAGTGCGTCACGCAGCGCGTCGGCCGCCATCGCAGACCTCGCAGCGTCCTCGGCGGCAGCGGCAAGCTGCTCCTCCAGCCCGCGCGCGTGCTGCTCCAGCGCCTCGACCTCCTCGTCGCTCCGGCCGCGGTGGTACTCCGCAACAACGTCCTTCACGATCCTGCTGGCCTTCGCACGCACATCAGCCTCGCGTCCGCGGGCGGCGTCGGCAGCGGCGCTGGCAGCATCACACGCACGCTCCAGCTCCAGCACCCGGTCGCGCAGCACAGCGGCATCGCCCTCCAGCTCGCGGCGCACCTCCTCCGCACTCGCGCGGGCTGCGTCTCGCTCCACACGCGCACTCTCAGCAGCCGACGCAAGCGCGCTCATCTGCTCGCGCACACAGGCCAGCTCCTCGGCATTGCGGTCGCGCTCCCCGCACGCGACACCAAGTGCGTCACGCAGCGCGTCGGCCGCCATCGCAGACCTCGCAGCGTCCTCGGCGGCAGCGGCAAGCTGCTCCTCCCGTGTTCGACTGTGGCGGTGGGAGGACTCTGCGTTGAAGCACGTTGTCAGCTTCTGGGTTTCCTCCATTCTGGATGTGACTCCTGCGGTTGAGCGGATGTTGTCGGCATTGAGTGTTGTGGGTGTGGTGTTTGTGGTTGTCAATGTGTTCTGTTGAGGTGCTTCGCTTCTCATCTCGGTAGACAGGCTTTTTTTGGCGTGGGTGATCGCTTTTCGGAGGGCGTCGATCTCCCCTTGTTGATAATCGGACGTACGGTCGTGTTCTTGCTTTGCCGCTTCCCTCTCGGCGAGGAGTTCGGCCGTTTCGCGTTGGAGACGTTTGGTAATGTTCCGCATGTCTTGCAGGTGTGCCTCAAGCTCCTCCACATTTTCCAGGAGTCGCCTGCGTTCCACCATCAAACACTTGTTGGCGTCGAGTAGATCCTCCCTTTCCTTGCGATGTTGCGAAGTAAGCAGATCGCAGCGCTGCTCGTTGGCCTCAGCTTTCTTGGCCGCGTCTTCGAGACAGCTCCGCAATTTCAGGATCTCTTCTGCCGCCCTGTCAAGACCAACCTTCTCACCGTGGCGGTTCTCGTACAACGCTGTCAGCCCAGCAAAGGGGTGCGCGCTCACCAGCGAGACAACAGTCTCAGAGCTCAGACTTGACGGGTGCGTCACATCGAAGTCGGCGTGCAGGCTGCCCATGGCGAAGCTCACGTTTCGCACATAGTCGGTCGGCACACCGCAGCACTCCGCGACGTCTCGGACGAACACTTGCCGCAACTCCTCTGCACGGCCCTCAACAACCACGTCCCACTCGTCCCCCTCGAACACGCGGTGACAATGCGTCGTGGACAGCGTTTGGGCAAGCTGCAAAGCGGAGATCTGCTTCTCAAGTTCGGCCTGGCAACGCAAGTATCCATCGGCAGCCTCGTTAAGCTGTGTCGTTAAACCCTCCGCACGTTGCTGCTCCTGCGCGAGATCCTCTTCCAGCCGCAGTTTCGCGTCATTGAGTACGGCGATGATGCGGAGTGTCTCGGTGTGGGCACCCAATGCGTTTTCGTTGCTGGCGACGGCGTCGCCAGTGATCTCAGTTTGGCGCAGCAAGGCGTGCTGTAAATCCTGCTTCTCTTTGCGCAAAGCCTCCATGTCAGCCAACAGCCTCTGGTGTGCCTCCCTCGTCTCCACGAGAAGGGCAGTGACGGCCGCTCTTTCCTCCTCCTCCGCGCGGTTGGCTGCTGCCGCTGCTGCCAGCTGCTCATCACAATCCTCCTTGATCCTCAGTCGTTCCTTGTCATGCTCCGATGTTAACCGGGAGATATGACGGAGGAGTGCCGGTCGTGTGAGCGTTGACGTTAGCAAGGCGGCCTTGGCCATGTCACCCTCCGAAGGGCAATCCAGACTCAGAACACCGACGATGGCTCCACAAGGAATGATCTCGCGCTCCTCTTTGAGGCAATCCATGAGCTTCTGCTCCTGATCCCTCAACTCTAGCAGCTTTTCCTGGGGACGAACAGGAGTTTCGTCTGCACACGACCCAGCCGCCTGCTGGCGCTCGGGGGAGGATCGGCGTGATCGGCTTTCGGTTGCGCGTCGGTTGGTAAGTGGGTCCTCGTGGCAGATGAGCTCAATCTGCGCGTTCGCCCACTCGAGTAGGGAGCCAAGCGCCATGGAGGCCTTGTCGGCGTCCCCCTTGTTCACGTCCAAGGTCGCGTATCGCCGGATAATGTCGCGGCGGCGCACCCGACTCACGGTTGTGTGGTCGAACGCGGCGACGTTCCGCAGGAACTCAGCCTTGCGGATCATCTTCTGCACTGAGATCCATTTGTCATCAGGTCGCGGCATACCCAAAACATCCACAACCGCCTTCATCACAAGCGAGACAACGCGGGGGGGCATGCGGTAGTGAGAAATCTCGTTCAGCATCGACTCGTCAATCATGGCAATGTTGGCCCGAGCACAATCAATGCGCTTCAGTATCGTTTCTCGTGTCGGGGAAATTGGCTCAGCGGCTTCCTCCACACACGCGATAATGGCTCGGCGGCATTCCTCGAGCGCGTCCTGCGCTGCCGCCTGCTGTGCAGCCGAGGGCTCCACATCGACCGTCAGCGTCCGCCCATCCTTGGACACGTCCTGCACGGTGGCGAACTTGGTGAGCCACTCACCTTGAGTGCACCGCTCGTAGACAATACGTGAGCCGCGTGCCAACGGCAGGCACGACTGAACATCGGCATACGCCGTCTCTCCGAAACTCCCTTGGGAAGTAGCGACGGGCATTATCGCTGTGGTTTAGGAGTAAGAAGGGGGACGAGGCGCTCGTTAGTTGGAGATATGGCTTTCGGTGTTGTTTCTGGCGTTGCGCTGTTGTGGGGATGCGGTGAGTTGTGTTGCTCTTCAGCGAGGAGCAAGGCAAATGAAAACGCAACACCTCCTGCTTCGTCAAGGAATGTCCTCCAATGTCTGTAGGAACACAAAGCTCCTTTGTATGACAAGCACCGCGATTGTTCGGCTGGCGGTTGCCTTGATTGCTGCGGGGTCCTTCTTTTTTCTCTTCCTACTTCCGTTTTTTGCCTTCCTTATGGAAGGGGGGAGGGAGAGACAACAAGAGAGAAGGAAGTGAAGGGAAGAGGAGGATAAAGAAGAAGAACAGGAAACGAAGATGTAGCAGCTGTCTTGTTGACTAGTGCAGCTGTCTAAAGGGCGAGGTACACAGAAATGGTTGCTTGTTAATGTGCTTTTGAAAAAGACTCTAGAAGGGTAACAAAGAGAGGTACAGGGTTAACAAAGTAAAGGGATGAGATGGAAGGGGAGGAGGGAGGGCAACGCAAAAAGGAGCGAGTCGCACTGACAGGAGACGGTGCAGTGGGTGGACGATAAACTAGCTTGGCGAGGGAAGCGACACCTGTCGGTGGAATCAAGGGGGAAGAGAGGGAAGGGCAGACTCTTCTTTTGGAGAGTGGGGGGGGGGGGGGGGAGGGAGGTGTTAAGTCTAAGGTGAATCGCTAAAGAGCGGGAAAGGCAGAAAGTAACGATCTAGTGGGAAAGGTAGACAAGAAGAGAACTCCTTGAGAAAGGATATATGCAATAGGGGAGTGGAAGAAGCGAGGAAGGGATGTAGATGGGTATTGGCATATATGTACGTGTAGTTGTTTGTGAAAACGGATAACCAAAGCAAAAGTCTCTAGATGAGCGGGAAAGGCACGGATAGAGAGAGAGGAAGAAGGGAGTAAGAGAGGAGAGGAGAGGTGCGATTGGTGCGATATGAACACGATGAAGAAATAACGGCAGCTGCTGATGAAGAGGAGAGCACCGCCACGACCCCTTCGATGTGGCGAATGAAGGAAGGGGGGTAGCCCTCCTTCCTCCCTCCCAGCGAACTCCCTGGGGAAGAGAAGAAAGTGCGCTTCATGCTATCTCCGCACTGAGGTGTTGTTCCCCCAGCCATCGTTGCTAGCCCACTATCTGCCGTTGTCGTTTGTGGTGGTCGTCGCCGTGGTGACGGTCGTGGCTTCCCAACTTACAACAATCATCCTCTCGCTCTCGCCAAATACCCTCCACATGTCAGTGTCTCCCCCCGCGTGCTCGCGCTGCGCGGGGGGAGAAGGGGAGAGGGAAGGAAAGGTTCAACAATCTCGGTAGAAAAAGACGCAATTGTACAGGTAAACTGGGGAGAGAGTGGTGGAGTGGGTAAAAAAATAAACACGAAGGAAATGACAAAGGGAACGGGAGTGAAGAGGGGGAAAAGGGGAGAGAACGTAAAGTAGAAAAAAAAAAACACACAATGAGAGTCAAAGGGGAGGAGAGACAGCGACAGAGGGAGTAGGGGAGTTGTGTCCTCAATACGGCTCTATCAGCTCCACCGTAGC
This sequence comes from Herpetomonas tarakana, assembly GCA_030849825.1. Lineage (NCBI taxonomy): Eukaryota > Euglenozoa > Kinetoplastea > Trypanosomatida > Trypanosomatidae > Herpetomonas > Herpetomonas tarakana. The sequence goes on along the minus strand of JASAOB010002658.1, from coordinate 26,448 downwards.
AATGGCACCCCGCAAGTACTCGGACGTGCAAAGGAGTGTGTCTTGCAACTGGCGCACTGACTTGCTCAAGTTTCTCTTCCTGTGGTGTGGCAGGGCCGCTGCTGCCGGCTCCGTCGGCGGCGAGATGGTGACTGCATGCTGTGCCACTTGCCCTCGGAGCAGCGCAATGACCACTTTAGCCAGCAGGAGCTCTCGGCGCACCTTGGCGCACTCCAGCCGACAGGCATCCTCAGCCTGCTCCTTAGCCTGCAGCAGCCCAGACACGCCTTGCAGAACCGCCTCGTGCTCGGTCCGCAAGCTGTTGAAGTCTTCCAGAAGACCTTTATGAACCCCAAGCACGCGGAGGAACTCATCCTGCAGGGACAGAATCTGTGTGTGGGACTGTGTGCTATGGATTTGATGGGTGGTCCTAACTTCTTCGAGTTCCCGCTGCAGACGCGCGTTGCCGGCTCGGAGGCGCTCGTTTTCCGAGATCAACTCCGCTGAACACGGCGTGGTGTCCCGCGCTGGTGGGGTGCCGGTGGCGCTGTTCCCACACGCGGCGGCAACAGACGGTGGCTCACGGTCGGCGCCAGACGGAGTCTCCTTTGCCGCGACGGGGAGGTGTGTAAGCGGTGGCGGCACTGTCTCAATCTCTTCGCGGGGGGAATCGCCACTCGGCGCGGCGGGGGTGGGTGGGGCAGCGGAAACAGCGACGATGGTCGTCTGTGGGTGGGGTGACCTTGGTGTTGGCAGGCCGCTGCGCCAACGCTCGCTGGAGTTCATGCTGGTCGCAGAGACAGACAGTGCAACGGCGGCTGATGCCGTGGTGGGTTCCGCAAACTTAGCGAAGGAGTTCTCAGCGTCACTGCTGGCGGTGGTGGCAGTGCTCATGAGGGAGCCGTGCCGCCACCGCCTCTCTGGTCTCGACGCACCAGCCGAAGGGGCCGTACCGGAGAGCGTGCTGGGCTTCGCTGGCGACGCTTGGTGTTTCGGTGTGTGACGCACAATGGCCAGCCCCTCCCCACTGGCCACGTTGGAGAGGCCCTTGATGACAAACTCGCGACCCAGGCGCGCTGGAGCGTCCTCGACCACTTTCACGATAGAGCTGCGCGGAATCACTTTGATCCGGTTTGTACGCCGGAACAGCATACCACTGCGGCTGAGGTCGATGTCTTCTCTCATGTGTGCTAGTCGTTCCTGGGCCATGGCTAGCCCTTTCACCAGTTCATCCTTTCGCTGCTGGGACTCAAGGTCCACAACGGTGGCCAGCTGAGTGCTCTCAAAGTCCATGTAGGCAGTGATCCACTTGTGTAAAGCCTCCAACGCTGGCGAATGGCCCCTGGCCGCTTGAGCAGTGAAGAGTGGGCTAGGGTAGAAGTGGGTGACGACCATCTCATGTAACCGCTGTGGCATTGGTGCTTCGTCAAGGCGGCACAGCTTCTCCACCAGCTCGGCATCGGAGAAGACGTCGCGAACAGCATCCCAACTCATTGGGCGAACGTCGCCTCTGACGATCGCTGCCACTGCGGAGCAGATCACCTCGACAGCACTACTTCCGGAGCTTAACGAGGTGCTTGCGATGTGCTGGAACTCGCTGGCGCCCACCCGCCTCAAGCTGTCCTTGGCCCACTGCAGCCATTTCTCCTTTAGCTTGCTATCCGAGCTCATCCCGCCTCCTTGTTGGGCAGGCGAAGCGTTTCGTTCCACATCGGCAATCTTCTCCTGGCACGACGCGATGTACTTCTCCTCGTCTGCAACGTTCTTCTCCACTGCCTTGATGTGCTCCGAGGGATCGCTAACAGACATGTACTCAAAGACGCGCACATTCTCCCCTTCCGCGGCTATGGCCAACCCGCACAGGACATTGGGCTCACCTTCCAGTCGGTACGCGATCACGCGATTGGCGACATCATGCTTTGACATTGAAGCTTGGCCAACACCGCGGCGATCAGGGACGAAAGGACGCAAGTTTGCCACAGGAAGAGATATCTATATATATATTGGCGATCGGGTGTGTGTGTGTGTGTTTGCGTGTAAATATGGGGAGTCAGACAAAACGCGTGTCCTTATTTACTCCCTTCTCTCTTGTGCATGTGTGGGAGAGGGAGGAAGAGGAGGGAGAGGTGCGGGGGGAGAGGGGAGACGCCAAGTCATACACTTGCGAAAAGTGTGTGGAGAAACCAATGGCACACAGAGGCCACACAATGTACCCGGGCGACGGCAATCCGTTCCGACTGCGGTTGTCGGTTACTCGTCTCCGTATCACTGTCTACAGGAGAAGCCAGGTTCACGAGCCGGCGAGCCCGTGCCACGCTGGATCCACACCAGGGAGCGGGAGGGAGCAGAGAAACCTCTACCCCCCCCCCACCCTCCTTTGAGTCCAAAGATCGTTGCCTCACCAGAGACGTCGTGATCGTGCCGTAGTTGCGTTCTGAAGACGGGGAAATGGGGGGGCAGCCATCAAATGTTGGCGTGGGGAATCGTTACGTGAAACTTAAAAATGGTACGAAGAGAGAGAGAAGAAGGAAGAAAGGCCACGGGAGGGGGGGGGGAGGGAGAGGAAGGAAAAGGACAAATAATGATAAAAGGTGGTGCTGAGGAAAAGGAGAACGAGGAGACGGATAAGTAACAGAGGGAATGAGGAGCGGAAGATGGACAACAGACAAAGCAGACAACTGAAGGAAGCGTCGTTACAATAACGTTTCATCTTCTCCGCGTGCGTGCACGTGTGTACAGGGGATGGAGGATGAGGGGATGGGGGATGGGGGAGAGTAAGCATGAAACGCCGTCCACTGGTCGCTGGCCCAATTTTGGTGAGTTCGGAGAACAGCCGCGAGCTCCCATCTGAATGCCTGGATGGCCGACTCGGGCAGCGGTGGATTGTGCATCTCCGATGAAAGAAGGGCAAAACAGTCTGAAAGCACGTGACAGCAACAATGGTAGTAGCAAAGAGAAAAGAGACAAAAAGTGCACATCGGCGTACAGGATTCGGCCGCGCCAAAAACGGAAGAGAGTTTCTACAATGTTAGATGCGAGGCTCCCCATGGGGGGGGAGGGGGGGGAGGAGGCCAATCTGAGCTGGGGTCGAGCAGAAGCTACGGACAGTGACGCATCTCGGTGCGCGAGCGTGAATCCGCGTTCATTCCCTCCTTTTCTTCCCTCTTGTACCTTTTTTTCTCGCTATTGTTTCGCCTGTGTGTGTGTGTGTGTGTGTGTGTGTGTGTGTGTGTGTTGTCTTTCTTTCCTTTTCTCATGTTGGAGAGGAACGGAATGACAACGTACGCCTCAGAAGCAGCAAGGAGCTATGGAGCGCAACGAAAGTGGCTCACACGACGGGAGCAAGGCACCGGAGAGAATAAGCAAGGAGTGACAGAAGGGAGAGGAGAAGTGTTGTTACTATATTGCTTGAAGAAAGGAAAAGGATCCGCCGATATGAACAAAGACGCAACGATAGAGGAGAAACTCAGCAGAGGCACGGAAACTCTAAAGGTGGACAATGTTGAGAATGAAACTTGTGATGAAAGAGAAGAAAAGAATGGAAATACGCAGGCACCTTCCGAAGTTGTAGAGAAGAGAAAAAAGCAAACAGTGCGGGTTAACCCAAAGAGAACGCCTCCTAATGAGACAAGGTATGGCGCGAGGGTTCATCCACTCGCTCAAACACCACAAAGGATGAAGGGGCAGGTACGAAAGAGAAGAAGCATAATTTGAATGACAGTGGCAAAAACCAAAGAAGAGGAGAGAGAAGACGGAAGGAGAGATGCCCAGCGAACACGATGATGACAAGGAGTGGGGGGAGTAAGAAGAAAGAAAAAAAAAAAGAAATAGACAAGTGCCTTTGCATGAGCATTTTTTGTGTGTGCGTGTGTGTGTGTGTGTGTGTGTGTGTGTGTGAGCAAGTAAGAGGGCGAAGGCACTGCTAAACACTCTATCGTTGGAAGACAAACGGCGTCTTCTACATAAGTTCGCGGGACGCCATGTAAACATCCACGGCGTGTAGTTTCTCCGGAGCAGAGCGCTCACACTGGCTCACCATTTCACGGAAGCGGAGAGTTTCGTCTTCAACTTCTGCCACCGTCGGGCGGACCATTCTGCCAAAATCGTCGGTCTGGAGGATCACCTCGATCTGGGCAGCCCTCTTAGCATCCTTGGCTCCAGGGTTCTGGGCAACAGGAGCGATGCGCTGACGAGGAACACCACGGTAGAGCGTAGCCATGGAAAAGCAAGCGTCACCAATGTGGTACTCGCGGTTGTTCTCCTTTGGCTTGTAGAAGACGTGAAGCGTAATGACGTCCTGGTCAGGTTGGGCAAGGTAGAACTCGAAGGACTCATCGAACCGGATGACCGAGGAGAGTTCCTTCACAGAGGTCTTGTATTTCTCCTTGATGGACTTGAGCTTGATGATGATGTAGCCGGGTTCGGTAATCGCGCTACCGTTGCGCAACACGTCCGAGAGCTCCACCACGGTAACAGCCAGGTGAGCGCCTTCTGGCACAGCGCTGCGCTTCCGCTCATCAGAGGAACGGACAGAGAGCTGCGACAACGCGCGCTCGGGGGTGCGTCCCGAAGCTGACCAGTCGCGTCGTGGGGAGCGTGCCATCTGTCGGCGAAGACGATTATTCTCATCGCGAAGCTCTTTGCTCTGACGTTGCCAGTCGTCGGCAGCGCGATTCTTATCCTCAAGATCGCGCAACTTGCCGCGGAGGGCAGCAAGTTCTCTGTCCAGGTCCTCCTTGTCTTTGTCCCTCTGCTTCCCGTCGTCCCGAAGCTTCTTCTTCAGGGCAGCATTCTCGTCCTCGAGGTCGCGGATGTGGTCACGCAGGTCGTCGCCCGCGTCCCTGTCGCCTTCGGCGGCGTTGAGGCGCTCGCGAAGGTCATCGATGATGTCCTGCATGCGACGCATCTCCTCATCTTTCATGGCGTCATGGTTGGCCATCGCTGCCCCCTGCATTTTTGCATTTCGGGCCTGGCGCTGTGCCTCGGCCTCATTACTCCAGGATGTCTCGAGTAGGCGCATGACATCCTCCACAGAATCGCGCTTGTCCTTGGAGAGCCTAACCACCGACATGAAATGGTCAGGGGAGTTCTCATCGAAGCCGCCACCGAAGCCGCTTCCCCCGCCGCCGTTACTGTGAAGTTTCTCGTTTTCGCGGAGGAGCTCCTCAATTTGGCCCTTGCATTCCTTCAGGCGCGCTTCGTTGATGGTGCTCTTTTGTTCGTGTGCGGCGCGCTCGTTGCCCAGTTCCGTCTGGAGCTCACGAACTTTCTTGCGCAAGTCAGCCACCTCACGCTCCGGGACACGGGCTCGGTTCAGGTACGACTGCTCAGACACGTTATCGTCCACGTAGCTGCCATCGCGGCCGGTGGAGCTACCAGTATCACCACGGCTCCCGGGGCCTCCCACACGGCCGTTTTGGGCGACAGCGCTCCGTTTCGTATTCGCTGAAGCAAGGAGAACTTCCAGTTCCTTGATGCGCACATTTTTCTCTTCGACAGAAAGTCGGCTCTCAAGTAACTCCCCTCGTAGGCTGTCGATCTGATCGCGCAAAGCCCCGTTATCATTCGCCAGCGCACTTGCTTGCGCGGGGGACAGCCGACCACCCGCCGCATCGAAGCCGCCGCGACCTCGCTGGGGTCCTCCTCGGGAGGACGATGGGGCGGTTGATCCGGCGTTGCTCGCTGCATCGCCGTTTAACCCGCTCAGCTCTGAATCCGTTGGCAGAAATGCGGCTGGGCGATTGAATCGCCGTTCGCTTCGGAGTTGTACAATTTCACGCTTGAGGGCGGCAATCTGATCTTGGAGCGAGCGGTACACTTCCCTGTCATTGCCGACGCTGTTGGCTCCTGTGCGGGCGTTGGCAATTTCTGCCTTCAGTTCTCCCTCCCTCGCACACCACTCCTTCTCTTTGGTCCAAAGACGTTCCTCCGCTATTTTTAGCTTTTTGTCAAGTTGTTCCACCTCCTCCTTGAGGAAGAGCTCTTGTAGGTCGCTTGTGCGCTCACGGGGGCGAGATTCCTTAGTTGCAAAAAGACCTTCTGCATGTTTGGCGGTCGCCAGAAGGTCATCGATTCTCTGGTTGTAGCGCTGACGTTCCTGGTCCCAAATGTCGTTCGCTGATTTCGCAGTGTCGCGCTCCTCCTCTAGGGTGCGTTGCAAATCAACGCACTGGCGCCTCACGTTGTCAAGCTCCTTGGCCAAGCGGTCCCTCTCCTTTAGCATGCGGTCACGGTCAGCAGTGATACTGCGCACCTGTTTTTCCAGTTCGCTCTCGCGACTTCTGATACTGTCTTTGTTCTTAGATGCGCTGGCAGTCTGGTCCCGCAGGGCAGCACGCAGCTCGGAGTTCTCTTTCACAATTTTCGCTGCCTCAACACCCGCTGGCAACTCGGCTGGATCGATTTCCTCCCCATTGAGGGCTTTCATCTTTAGAATAAGCGTCGTGTTCTCTTCCTCAAGGGTCCGTGCGTTACGGTTGGCGATGGCAAGCTTGTCCTTTACGTCAGACAACTCCTTGAGCATCACCTTGAGCTCGCTCACCTCGCATTCTAGCTCGTACACCCGCAGCTCCTTTTCAGCGAGCTGTTCCTTTGGGTTGGCCATTTCTGGGAGAAAGGACTGCAGATCAGGATCCAGTGAAGAAAAGAAAGAGAGAGAGATAGATAATAAGAAGAACCTAGGCGAGAGAGAGAGATAGAGAGAGTTGGAGGAAAATGCAATTGAGTGCTCAAGAGAATGAGAGCGAGGAAAGTGCGCGCTGTGTTTTCTAGTGACGATGAGAAGGAGGGCAAATATATATATATGTGTGTGTATATATGCGTACGGTGCTGAAGGTACCTAAACTGTGTTGTTTCTTTTTGTTGTCGTCGTGGTGAAACGAAGAATGAAGACAGATTTGGCCAGACAAACGTCCGTTGCTCGTCTTTCTCCGCAAAAAGGCTACGTTACTTCAGCGGAAAGGGATATACGCGAAAAAAGAAAAAGAGGGTAGTAACTGAATGGAACAATGACCACCAGAAAAAAAAATAAAAAAAGGAGGAGGGCAAGTGGCAGTAGGTGAGGATTAAAGTGATGCTCGTGTCCAGAAAGTTCAAGTCATTGAGAAGGGGTCCCTGGATCGCCCGTGACTCCGTTTCCACCACCAGAACTAATAGTGTGGCATGTCTGAGCCGGATCAGCACTACTATTTCTTCGGCTGCCTTTCGTCTTTATGTCTTTCCTCGGTTACACACATCATTGTACGCGGCTAATTGGTGCCACGCTGTGCCATCCCCGCCACCCACGAAGAACAGTGCTCACGAGCCGCACCTTCAGCTGACTGCGCGATCCTGGACAACCAAGTCATCAGCCGAGGCCGCCGTGTCCGACGGAGGGGGGGGGGGCGTGTTGCTAGCGGGTGGCGTTGGCGAGGTGACAGTCGGGGGGCAAATGTTGGTGGAACCAACACACCGGCTGCTGGCCGACCCAGGCGGCGGCGCGTGATGAGAATCGAGGAACGGCCGCCACCTTTCGCCAGACGTCGGCTCCCCGCGCCCTTCATCAAAGCCGACGGGCCCACACCCGCGTCCAACGCCCCCCCCCCTCTCCATCATTCCCTCTTCGCGGGGGTACGGGTTGTACTTTTACCCCGCAACGCTTGCGCACTCTGTTGAGCACCCCTTCTTGGGACTGCGCAGACTTCCGCTCTTTTGTGGACGATCGGCGGCCCACCCCGGCCACTTCTTCCGCTTCTCTGGAGGCCGTCCTCTGCAGGTCAGGCCGAGACCTCAACCCCTTCTTGACGTACCGGCGGCCCCGTTAAGTGGATGGTTATGGGGCCACAGTGCGATGCCGATAGGAGGAGAAAAAGAGTGTGAGAGAGACGAAGCGCGGCAAGGGGATGAAGTGGGTTCTCGAGGAGCAATGCGGCGAGCCGTGTCCGCACACAGTACTTGTTCCTTGGAGAAGGCTGTCTCCTTCATTCGCTCATCCCATGCTGCTTTACTAGACACACACACACACACACACACACACACACACACACACACATACACACACCAAAGCCCAAAGCAACGCAGTCAGGAAACAAGATTCCTCCTGGTGGGGGGGACGCGCAGTCGCTGGGAGACAGACTGAGCATGAAACGTTTACCGCCGCATCAGCACCACATGTGATACCACTCGCGCTTCCTCCCTTCTTCTGCAACCAAAAGTCCTTCGCTATAGCTATAGTATCTTTCGTTTCTATCGCCAGTTTCGTTTTCTTCCTTTTGTGCCCATTGACGTCGTTGTTCACTTCCGTAAACAACTGTCAAGCCAACCTCCTCTTCTGTCTTCCTCGTCACACGTGCGTAATCCCAGCCCCACACCGACTGCCTCCTTCCTACCCCACCTATAGTTGTGACAGATACACTCGACTCTTGCCACCTGGCTTCGGTTGGCTACGTCTGTCCGATACTGACCACCTGTACTCATTGACATCGCATTCGTATACATATATACATACGTTTACACATTTAAATATATTGCCTCTTGACAAACCAAAAGTCTCACCGACAGCAGGAAAAGTAACGCTGCAAAGACTTTTAGTGGGGCTTTCTCTCTCTCTCTCTCTCTCTTTACGAGTCCTTTGCTGTGGTTGGAGCAGCTGTCAATAGCGCAGACAACACTCGGCGTGGCTATCGACCCTCTGCGATAGTGTTGCTGCGCACAGCTCCCCCTTCTCAGTTTCTGCGGAATCACCCAAGCAAACGTGGTCTCGCGCCTCATTGACTGTGCTTATTTATTCGCTCCCTTCTTTGTCTCGCGTCACATAACCTTTGTGCTTGTATAGCTTTACAACACACAACCAAGTCTCGTAATCTGTGTGCTTTGCCAACCCTCTCTCCCTCGCTCTCTCTCCCATTTTCTTGTTTCGGGTGATCCTCAGTGCATTCTCGTTCTTTTTCCCCCGTTGTAAGCCTTCTCACTCTCGTCATCTTCGCCATTTTTAACATCTTACCATTTACCTATAGTCTTTGTCACAGTCTTGTCGTCAACAAGACACACATTTCGTCCGGGAAGAGGAACAAACAGCAGCCGTGCTTACATCTTAACAAAACCCAAGAAGGACCCCCCATAGGAGAAAGAAACGATTTTCCTTTTTTTCTCCTTCCCTTTGAGAGACTCCCTACTCAGTGTCCGGAGATCTCCCTCGTAGATATTTTTACTCTCCCCCTCTCCGTTTTCATCTTCTTCATTCCCCGCTTAGGTGTAGGGAAGGCCCTGCCAAATAGAAAAGACTCAGAACAGGCCTCCTATCCTAGCACTTGGTCTCCGAGTTGCTACACAGTGCGCGATACGCAATACGCAGCCAGCGTGTTACACTCCTGCTCCAAGGATGACAAACTCTGTCCGCACGGGAACGGTTGTCGCTTTTGAACACTTGGACACACAAAACCGTTGGCGTTGGTCTGTGGGGACAGTGTCCAGGTACGACAAGCAAACCCTTGTCGTGAAAGAATGGGGTGAGAAACCGTGGGACCAAGAAGCGGAGGCTCTGCTCATCGCCGAAAGGCAGCGCACAAACGATCGACTCAAGCAGGCCAACAACGCTCTCATTGACATCCGTGAGGTTTCGCCGTCGAAGGGTCCGCAGATGAGCAAGTCCCCAGACGTCTCCAACGTTCTCGCCCAGATAAAGAAAAACAGAGCTCGTCTCGCTTGCCTTGACGAGGACATTGCAAAGGCCAAGGCCGCCAACTGGAAGAATATCAAGTCGAAGCGATTCCTCCCAAACTCAAGCGAAACCCTCACTGTGTGTAAGTCTTGCATCATTCAAGTGCTCTCTGAGAGGGACTCCTCACAAATTCTGGCAAGCAGTGAAGACATCAAGTCCATCGAGGCAGACGCAACCAAGCACCGATTTGAGCTACTCCAGGAGGTAGCTGCCGCCAAAGCAGCCCAGGAAGGAGCTGCCGAGCAAATTGAGGCCCTTTGTCGTGAGTCCTCTGCACTGGAATCGCAGATAAAGAAAGAGCAGGACTCCGCAAAGAAAACCTTGGCTGGAGCCCAGCCGACGGCAGCGACAGCAGCGGATGGTGAGCTCGAGGCACTTCGCAAGAAAGTGAAGGAGCTTGAGATCTTCGACAGCCGCTGGAACTGGGAAGACGACCAGCCAACAGTTGAGACCAAACACAGCATCAACTTTGAGTGGCCTGGCGCGAAGGAGCTGTTGGGCCACAAACCCGAAGAAACCAAGGATGTTCTTCAGATGGAGGTAGCATTCTGCTGCCACGTCCCGCTTCACTGCGTCTCTGAGGTAAACCTAGAGGCCATCGACGACAAGCTCTCCACCGCTTTCAAGGTCACCCACCCAACCGATGTTACCGTCTCCCAGATCGACACCAGGGTTGCCCACCACCCGTACCACTCTCTCTATTACCTCCATCAAAACCCGAGTGCTCAAAAGCATGGTCTGGACCTGGCAATCGAAGAAGTCACACAAGCGCTGAAGATGTCGGAAGGGAAATACGAAGGCGTGCCATTCGCTCAGTTTGTCAGCTCACTCCAGATGGTCAACCCTAAGGAAGATCGCGATGCGTACGAGAGCGAGATTGGCGACTTACTGATTCTCCTCGATCGTCTCAGCAATGAGAACCGCTCTGCACAGTTTGCGCTGGAGAAATCAGCCGCAGACCTCAAGAAGCAAACAGCTGCCGCTCAGCGGGATCAGGAGGCCCTGACCATCGAAGTTGCCCGTCTTCGCGATATCATTGCCAAACTCAAAGAACTCGCCGATCAACAAGAAAAGGAGTTGGAGGTGCATCGAATCCAGAGGCAGAAGGCTGATGCGGCCCGATTCCAACAACGCTCCCTACCTCCTATCCCTGAGGAGGCCATCGAACAGGTTTACGCCGTGACAATGGACGAGTACGAAAAGCAGAAACAGCTCGCCGACGAAGCGCAGGAAGTGCTTGACCAGGAACGCGCAAAAACACAAGAGATGTTTGATCGTCTTCGTCAATACGACGAAGAAGCAGAGAAGCGAGCTGCTGAAATGAGAGAACTCGAGGAAGCCCTTGAAGCCAAGGACAAAGCCACCACTGACGAGTTCAACGCGTTGGAGGGGGAGCTACTTGATGTTATCACCAGCATGAAGGCACTTCAAGGAGAAAACGAAGCCCTAAAGGCACTTCTCAACTCGGGAGAGCTCCCAGCCCTCCGTTCAAAGCGAAACGCCGCTCTGCAAGCACGTCTCGACCGCGGCGATCTGCCGATTCCAGCACCACCAACAACCGCTCGAGAGGCCGCCAGAACACCCATCGCTGCCGAGCAGGTTAACAACGAACCGTTGTACGCCATCACACTTGACGAGCTAGCCAGCGTCAATGCCATCGTTGCTGACCTGAAAAACCACGACGACCGCACGAACAACGCCGACAAGAGCAAGCCGCAGGCCACCACTGCGCACAAGAAGGTGTTCGAGGGCGAGGACTGGGACCTTGTGCTGACCAATAAACCTGAGGCGCTGAGGGAGGCGTTCCTCATCGACGCAAGCCACGCGTGCCACGTGAGCAGGGACGATATCGGAGACGTCTCCTTTGCCCTTGGCAGCCTGCACGCATCTTTGAGCGTGACGCACAACGCTGACATTGAGAAGGGGTACTTTGACCAGCGACTGGAGGAGTACCACTTCCCTGAGGTGATGGCGTTGTACGAGAAGCGTATGGCCCCGAAGGAGGGCATGGACAAGGCGCACGAGGAGCTCACGGCGCTTGAGAATGCCCTCCGTGGACTCAAGGAGGAGCTCGAGAACGAGCGCGCCAAGGGCGAGGAGGAGACGAAGGCCCGTGGGCTTGCCGACGCCGAGCACGAGGACGCGGTGCAGAAGCTGAGCGACGAGCTCGCACAGGCGCAGGCCGCTGCGGACGAGCTGCAGAGCCAGGTGGACAGCCTCGTGCCGGAGGTCGCTGCGTTCCGCGAGAAGCGCAACGCTGCGATTGCTGCGCGCGAACAGGACGACCGCCTGCCCATCGACGAGAAGTCTGTGCCGGCGCAGGAGGCCGCGGAGACGCCTGTGGACCCGGAGAAGATCCGCGACGAGCCGCTGTTCTGTGTGACGGCGGAGGAGCTGAAGGATGCTGATGTAAAGTTGGAGGAGAAGCGCGAGGAATGTGGCACCTATTTGGATAGACTGGAGGACGCGCTTCAGCTGCTTGAGGATGCGAAGAAGGACGGAGATGAGGCACGACAGGAGCGGGATGCTCTGCAAGACAAGTTGGATCGACTGATGGCTGATGAGGACCAGAAGGTCGCGGCACTGGAGAAGAAACTAGATGAGCTCGAGGCGGAGGGTGCCCAACAGAAGGAGGAGTTGGAGGCCTTCCGACAGAAAAGGCTTGATGCGCTGGAGGCCCGTGACAAAGATGGGAACCTGCCGTGTGACGAGATGTCGCGCACTGTTGCCCATGATGCAGCGGTGGCCATTCCTCCACCAGTCATTGAGCAGGAGCCACTTCTGTGCGTGAAGATTGAGGAGTTGCAGGAACAGAGGGAGATCAACGCGGAAATGATGGAGCAGATGGACCGTATGAACGACCTTATGCAGGAGGCCTTGGGCGATCGGCCGGCCATGGATGCAGAGACACTGGCCAAGCTGGAGGAGCTTCTTGACGCACTCGAGCAAGCGCGCAACAACGCACGTGAAGCGGAGGAGCGCCTGGCTGAGAAGGAGAACGAGCTCGCGCAGCTGAGGGCTTTGGCCGCTGCGGAAGACGAACGCCTGCGAAACGATCTCGAGGAGGCTCGTGCAGAGCAGGAACGGCTGCAGCAGGAGCTTGACTTGATGTCCGACAAACTGGACGAGGCGGTCAGGATGTTCGGGGATGCTGATGCGCAGCAAGCCGAGGGAATGGCCAAACTCGAAAGCTTCGCCGACGTACTCGCAGCTGCTCGCGACGCGGAGCGCGATGCTGTGGCTCAGCTTGAAGCAAAGGAGAATGAGTTGGCCGCCTTGCGCGCTGCCCTGGATGACGCTCGTGGCCGTGATGAAGAGATGGACCAGCTGCGTGACGAAGTGGAGCAGCTGAAGGACGAGCTCGCTCTCTCCGAGGCGGAGCTGGCTGAGGCGGCGCGGGAAGCGGAGGAGCTCCGGAACAAACTCACGGATACCGAGAGCGCGGCGGGCGATTTGAAGGCCGAGAACGAACGTCTGAACAACGACCTCAGTGGATTGAACGATACAGTGGAGGATCTGCTGGGCGAGCTCCGTGATAAAACGGATCAGTACAACCAAGTCATCAAGGATCTGGAAGATTTTGCCAAGGACGCGGCTCGGGAAGATGAAAAGGAGTTGCTGAACCGTCTTGCCGCACGTGAGCAGGAGCTGTTCGAACTCCAAGAAGCTCGCAAAGGCGAAAACGATGAGCACGAGAAGCAGGTCGCGGTGCTGCAGGATCAGATCGACCGGCTGCGTGATCAGCAGGACAAGGATACCACCCTCCACGATGACCTGCAGGACGACATGGGCCGCCTGCGTAAGGCGCTTGCCGACGCCGAGGACAATCTCCGTAAGAAGGAAGAGGAGATTGAGGACCTCAAGGCTGGTATTGAGGTGATGGTTGAAGAGCACGACGACGAGCTGCGCGAACTGGACGCGGAGCTTGAGGAGAAGGCCAAGGAAGCCTCTGATGCTCTGGAGAAGCTCGAGGAGTTGTCTGCGATGCTGCAGGAGGCTCGCGAGGGAGAGGAGAGCTCCTTGCGCCAGCGCGCAGAGTCCGACGGGGAGATCTTCCGCCTGCAGAAGGAGCTGGACCAGTACAAGGGAGCCCAGGGCCCCGAAGCCGCCAGCGACAAGGACCCCCTTACAGCTCAATTCGTGGAGGCGCAGAACCAACTCGCTGATGCGGAGGCGGAACTCAACGACAAGAAAGCAGAGATCCGCGACCTTCGCGACCAGCTGAACGCCTTGGAACGCCAGAAGAAGGACAGCGATACCGACAAGGATGCCGAGATTCATGAGCTGCGTCGCCTGTTGAAGCGCAGCATGGATGCCCTGGGGAAGACGGAGTCGGCCATGAGCGGTACAGCCGACTCCCTCGCTGACGTGCGGGAGGAGCTACGCCGCCTTCAGTAACCACAGCATCAACGCTTACCCCCTCCATCTCTCCGTCCCTTCCCCCCCCCCCCCACCCAGTCTCGCCCCCGCCCCCCCCCTTCCTTTTCACTTTGGCTATTCCATGGTTTTCCATGTACTGAGGTGGCTCTTGTTTCTCTTCTCTACTTGTGTCTCCCTCTCTCCTTGTAAAACACGTGAGCAATACCAATAACAATGCCAAGACCAAAGAAACTCCCATTTCTTTGCTCTCTTCTCTCTTTTCCTTTCCGTGCTTTAGTAATGTGACACACACACACACACACACACCCAACTCACAGAGAGAAACGCGAGAGACTGGCGCGCACCCACCCACCCATTCTCTCTCACACACACAGAGCCGCTACTATGGGGGTGCGTCTGGGGGGGGGGGGGGAGTGAGAGAGTGAGGAGTAGCGTGGGGTGCCAGGGCGGTGGCGCTGAGGCAACGCCTCTTGCCATAAGGGGAGGGGGGGGGGGGGGGGACTGGCGCGCAAAGGTTGCGCTGACTAGCTTGCCGGGTCGCACTGTTCTCGGTGGAAGGCACAAGGAGGAGAAAGAGGAGTGTTCTCTCCCCCCCCCTCCTCCATATTCTTGCTTCATTTCTCTGTGCGCCTCTCAGAAGCAGAGCCAGCCGTGCGTGCCCTCGAGGTGAGAGTGCCTCCCCCCTCCCTTTCCGTGAACTGACGTACCATATGAGCCCACCTCTCTCGCTTCTTCTTCCTCCTCCAGCCTTCTCGTTTCCCTCTTCTTTCTTTTCTTTTTCTATCTTCTGTCTGTACGACCCTTCCCATCTCCCCTTCCTCTTCCCCCCCCCTCCTTCACGTTAGGCTGACTATCTCTCCATCAACCTCTCCTTTGCTTCTGTCTTCCCTCTTCTCCCCCCCTCCCCCCGTCGAGCGTGTCGGCACGACGTATGGAGCGCACCTTGGACGAGCTTCTCGTCGTGTGCGAGCGGGCGCACAGTGAGGAGAAGAGCGGCACGCGCGAGCGGAGTATTCTGTCACTCACGACGAAGACCCTGCGAAAGTGCCTGCACGAGCCGACGGGGGAGTCACCCGCGCGTAAAGAGGCCAGTGTGGAGCCAGCAGCAGCGGCAGCGGCCTCCCATCTCACGTCCAGCGACGGCAGCGGCGGTGGGACTGCCCCGCCGCCCGACCCCAACCCACGGCGGCGGCTGCTGTCGTCGGCAGATGCGGTGAACCGCCTTGCGTACGCGAGCAGGATCGCGCTCGTCGGTGACAAGACCGTCCCTCCTGAGAAGGCCGGTGGCGGGGGGAGCGTGCCGCGAGGCAGCGCCAAGGCATTAGTCTCCTCGCTGGAGCTCGCCGCGGTACTGCTGAACTCTGGCGTCATCCCGACGGCGCTGCATGTGCCTTTGCCCTTCTTTGATATCGCCCAGAATGCGTCCGGCGGTGCGCACGCCTTCTTCACCAAAATTCTCGGCGGCGGCGGTGGCAGTGCGAAAGCCGGGGGAAAGGGTGTGCCAGGCGGCGGCGCACCAGCAGCAGGGGGCACCGAGGCGACGGGGCCCGACGCAGGGCAAAACGGGGCGTCTGTCGCGGAGAACGTGCGGGATGGCCTCGTCGACGCGGTGATCGCCGCAAGTCCGATGATTTGGTCCAAGGACGCAACGGACAAGCTTCTCTTCGTCTTTATCACGGCTCTTCAGGCAGCAACGGTGCCACGTGTCAGCCGAACGAGTGTTGAGCAGCTCGGGGACAACCCCGACGAGCTCCGCTTCTCTGCGCTGTCGCTACACGGCCCCCGTCTCATCCGCGTGATGCACGTCCTCTTCAACCTTCTCACGCGTCCGGGCACCTCGCTCGTCTTGCTGGACGAAGTGCGCAACGTGTTGCATCAAGTCGTCAAGGCTCTTGCGAAGCACACAGAAGTCGAGATCTGGGCAACTCCGCTCCTTCCTGCCGGCAGCGAGGGCGGTGAGTCGGTAGCCCAAGAGCCTTCCTCATCTGGCGAGGAGCGGCCTGGGAGGGATCTTGTGAGCGTCCTCGAGTTTTGTGCGGCCGTGTGCCGCGTGGCCCCTTTGACAGCGTCCAGCACGAACCAGTCCTCGTCGCCCGGCCCAGCGGAAAGGCGGACAACGGTGGACGACATTGCAGCCTCCGTCGTGAGCGAAGCTTCTGTCGCTCCGTTGGCCACCTACTCCACCCTCGTGACCTCCCTCGGGTTCATTCTCCACATCATTGTCAATGGAGGGCACATGTTCCGTCGCGTGGACAGCGTCATCCAGTGTATTCGCCTAAACATTGTCCCCACCGCCGTGCGAACGGCGCTGTCGAACGAGACGGATGTCTTTCGCTTGTCGTTAAATGTTCTCCTCACCTGCTGCGTTACCTTTGGCCCCCACCTGGTGAACGAGACGAGTACCGTGTTCCGGCATGTATTCTTCCGCGTCCTCGAGTCCAAGTATACCTCGTTCGACTACAAGTCCATGGTCATCGAGGCGTTTCGCACATACATTGAGGAGCCGCAGAACCTGATTGGGCTCTTCCTCAACTACGACTGCAATACCCGCTCGCAGAGCATCTACGAGGAAATGATCAACTACCTCGCGGCCCTGGCTCAGGTTCCTCTGCGCGACGGAAAGGGCAAGCAGAGCGGTGGTGGTGGACCAGTCGGCTCCCCAACCGCCTTTGCCGACCCGAGTGATTCGACCGTGGCGGTTAGTTTGGAGTATGAGGTGCCAGAAGGGCTTCGACGCAAAGCCATGCAAACCCTCTTGCTGGTTGCGGAATCGAACATTCAATGGATCGAGCGCTTTGAAACAGATCAGTCGGACAGCGAGGACGCCGCTGCTGCGCAAAGGGGAGTCACTCCTGCCGCCAGCCCTACCACCACCACCACCACCGTCACCACGAACGGGGAGCACGATGTTGCGTGTGGCACAAGCCCCCATCCGGCAACCAAAGAGGCAGCGGTGGATATCAGTGACGCTGCGGGTGAGGACCAGACGGAGACTACAGACAGCAGTGCCCAGCCGCCGGCCGCCGGCAGGAACGACACCTTCCTTCACGCTCGGCGCTACAAGGACGCGCTCAAGAAGTTCTTCTACTTATTCAATGAGAAGGGCGATCCGGAAGGCGCGATCGACTACGTGAAGAATTGCGTGTTGATACTGGGGGCAGAGATGACCGGGAACGGAGCGGATGTGGCGGAGAGCACGCGGAGGAACGCCCCCGCACCACCGCCACCATCGACGTCAGCTCCCGCCCCGGCGGCCGCGGAGGGAGAAAGGACTGGTGAAGGCGATGCTGCGGCGAAGGAGGATGAGACTGTTGCTGCTGCTGATGCTGCTGATGCTGCTGATGCTGGTGGTGCTGCTGCTGCCAGCTCCGCGAGCGGCACGCGCACGGAAGGCGGCGTTGCTGTTCCGGCGTCAACGGACGCCGAGGTTGCGGAGGCGGCGCGTGTGGCCCGCTTTCTGTTCGACCACGAGGACTGGGTAGACAAGATAGTCCTCGGCGAGTACTTTGCCAAGAGCTTCCGAAAGATGGAGAACCGGCTAGTGTTCGAGCAGTGGATTGAGCTGTATGACTTTAGCGGGCTGAAGCTGGACGAAGCGTTGCGGCTCTTCCTTGGTGGGTTCAAGCTGCTGGGGGAGGCCCAGATTGTCGATCGTACCATGGAGCTCTTCGCCGCGCAGTACTGCCGCCAGAACCCCACCGTCTTCACTTCTGCAGACACCGCCTTCATCCTTTCGTTCTCCATTTGTATGCTCAACACGGACGCGCACAGCTCCCACATCAAGAACAAGATGACGGTGGAGGGGTTCATTCGGAACAACAAGGGCATCGATGAGGGCAACGACGTGGACCCGAGTATTCTCACCGGAATCTACAACCGCATCGTCGGTGAAGAGGTCGTGCTGCGGCCCTCGAAGTACGTTTCGCATCATGCCACTGCTGCGGCGGACAGCAAAGGCTCATCGGCCATGTCCTCGTCGGATGGTCGCGGGAAGGGCGGGGACAGGTTCTCCGGCGGCGTCCTTGACTCCATTCCTCTCCTACGCCACTTCGCCCCCATTGCCAACGCGATTACGGACAAGGTCCTGCTTCCCATGGATGCCGTCAGCAACACGCTCTTTGGCGGTGCCCAGAGAAAACGCGAGGAGATGTACCAGGAGGAACTGCGCGCCGCCTTGCGGGACGTGACCGAGGCCCTGCGGTCCTCCGCGACGATGCCACTTTCCGCTTTTGTCACGGCCACCAGCATCCAGAACGCGCTGCCCATGTGGGAGGTCACTGTTGACCTGCTCTGCCGCCGCCTGGCCAGCTCACTCTTCCGCATCTTCGAGGAGTCGGAGAGCTACATCAGCCCCAGCATCACGAGCCAGTCTGCCGGCGCACAGAGCCCACCACCCGATTACGACCCTGTGCAGGCGTACATGCGTGAGACAAAGAGCTACGAGTACTTCCAGATCCTCCTGCGCGGCTTGACGAACACGGTGCATGTGTGCTGCTCCTTTGGCAACGTGACGCACTCGGAGACGCTGCTGGAGCAGGCGTTTCAAATGACCCAGCTGAGCCAGACCGTCATCATGTCCAACACACCGGCTTCGGGGCTACAGGTACAGGTGGTGCGGGTCATCCCGCGCACACGCTTGGAATTGCTGGTCGAGTTTCTCAATCTGTACCTCAGCCACGGCGCCTCCTTTGGCTCCCGCGGATGGCAGGTGGGCTACACGGCCATGTCCTTGGTGGACGCCTTGGCAAACGGCATCGAAGGACTGTGGAAGCGGCAAACGAAGCGACTCCTGCAGCGTGTGGAGAGTGGCGTGGGGGTGTCCCCGTCCCTTTCTCCTGCCCCAGCGGGGGCAACCCCTCCTGCCACAGGCAGCACTTCACAGGTGACGGCTTGCAGCCCCGCCTATGGGCAGTCACCGGCGACTCCCGTCCCTGGCGCGGCGGCGTCGGCTGTACCTACGGCGACGGGTGATGTCTGGTTTGGCGTGCTCAACGACGTGCCGACAAGTGTCGCCCCCGAGTGCCGCAAGCGCCGTGAGAATGTTCTGAACACCATCCGCGCCATCCGCGGCAGCGTGGTTGATCTGTGGCTGGAGCGCTTGTTCGACGCTACCCAGTTTCCGACAACAACGCAACTGCAAATGGCAAATAGTCTGGTGAAGGTGAGCCAAAAAGAGCTGCAGCACAGCCGTACATTCACCCTGACGAAGCTGTTCGACTTTGTGACGGTGTGTGCCTCCTTCTCCACCCGCTTACAGTGGCGCGAGCTGTGGGCGAATGCGAGCGCCGTGTTCGTGCAAGCCGGTCGCATGGACAAGGAGATTGCAAGCCAGGCGCTGGACGGGCTCCGCATCATTGCCATGACCTACCTCATGCGTGAGGAGCTCCTCAACTATTCCTTCCAGAAAGAGGTGCTCAAACCCTTCGAGGAGATTCTGATGGCGAATCAGGACATCTTTGTTCGCCGTCGCGTCATCAACATCATGTCTGAGCTCATTGACTTCCGCGCTGGCCACCTCGCCAGTGGGTGGCACGTCGTGTTCACCTGTCTGAGCCACGCCGCTGTCATCCCGGAGGTGGTGGGTCTGGCCTGGGAGGTTTGCGAGCGCGTCATGGCCGTGCACGTGGACCACATGAAGGACTGCTTCAGCGACCTCATTTTCTGCCTCACCAGCTTCGCCTGCACCTCTGTAGACGAGCAAGTGCCGCTGCGGGGCATCTCGTATCTCGTCGCGTGCGGGCACTGGCTGCAGTACGGCCTGGAGGCCCCACCTGCCGAAGTCCGAGAGGCCGCCGATGTCGTCCGGTGGGCCTGCCGCTTCCGCGACGCCGATGTGGAGGCGCGGGCGTCGCTGACGTTGGGCAAGAACTTTGTGCGTGTGACGCAGGCAGGGGAGCCCCTGACGCAGCTCGACCCGCTGGTGAAGCCACAGTCCTTTGCAGTCAAGACGCACTACCACCTCTGGATCTCGCTGTTCGAGGGGTTGATCCCTATTGTCGTTGTACACACCTCCACCCGTGTGCGGGCCCATGCGGTGTGCTCCATCTGCGCACTGCTCCGTCAATACGGCAACGTCTTCTCCGTCGAGGTGCAGGACTCGCTCTTCAACGGGACTCTCCGCCCAGTCTTGGCTACCCTCATCTCTCACGTCGAGGTGACCGGCGACGCTGTCGTGGACAGGATCGATTACCGCATGCTGGTCTACCTCGCCCTGCGCGGCCTCGTCCTTGCCTGCAGCTCGTGTGCCCACCTTCTCGAGCTCTGTTGCGACACACTTACCCACCTTTCCCGCCATCTTGGCTGGGGGGTGGACACGGTGGAAAACGATCTGGTGGATGTTTGGGTGCGTGTGTGCTGTGACATGCTCGCGGCCGTGGTGACCTCCGCCGCTAGCAGCGGCGCCAGAGCTGGGGGGGACAAGCCCAACGCGCAGCGAACGCGCGAGGGGAGTGAATCATTCGCCAGGATGGGCGGGTCAACGCCGCTGCTGAGTGCGACACGGAGCTCCAGCTTTGCTCTCCGTGACCTTTCACAGCACGGCTCCTTCAGCGTGGACCCGTCAGGTGTCGGAATCGCTTCCTTGGCGTGGTTGCCCCCGCCCCTTCCCGAGAAGAAGGACGCCAACCCGTTCTTTCTCGGCTTGCTCCACGAGGTCCAACAGATGGGGGCCGTCGACGTTGTGCACTACAAGCGGACAGCAAGCTGGACGGAGTTGCACATCGCAACGGCCGTCACGACGGCCACCATCACACTTGCGCAGCCACTGCAGACCTTCTCCCTCACGTCACTCGTCCAGCGGACGGTGCTCCAGTGCCTTGGCGACGGGCTGCTGGCGGGACTCTCCGAAGCAGTCGTGACCACGCACCGCGACAACCGTGACCTTTGCCTCGTCTTCGCACGAGCTATCCGCCACGCCATGCTTGGCGTGGGCTTCTATTGCGTCGCCACCCACGACATGGAGGGGGTAGTCCGTCTGCTGGACGCGGTGCACCCATTCTCGCTCCCGACGACGCGTCTTCCCGCCCTACAGCAGCGGCAACAACAACAACAGAGGGGCAGCAGTGCCATCCGCAGAACGAGCGAGGACGGGGACAAGAGCGCGACAGTCCGCGATCAAAAGGAGGTGGACACCCCGATTGAACTGCTCCTTTCGCTGCCGTACTTGACGGTCCTCCTTGAGTTCATCTTCTCCTTCCCCATCGATTCTGCCTCCGTTGGCCACCAGATGCTGAAGGAGCATGTGACGTCGTTCCTGGCGGGCCTGTCCTCCTCTCGCATGTTCTGTGTCGAGCAGCAGCTTGAGGTGCACCACGCCTTCCAGCTTCAAGCGGCGGAGCAGGGCACACTTTTCAAACCGTACAAGGGGAGGAACTTCATCGACATCTTCCGCTGTGGCCGTGGAGAGGTGAAGGACCGTGACAGGTACTACACTCCCGACACCGCTCCCCAACTGCGACGGCGCAAGTTCCACGAATGGAAGTACCTCACCAGCCTCCTTGCGGTGCACTGCACTTTCTCCCTCGGCACAGCCTCCCTTCTTGGCGTGTGCGCCGACACGTCCCACCTCTTCCAGTTACTCGCAGTTCTTCCCAGCGAGCTGGAGGAGGCGGTGGCCGGCAGCTTTCTCCGCAGCTGCTGGCGCGAACTGGACTTGCATTGCAACATGCCTGATGAGTCGACGATGGCCAGCTGTCTTGCGTTGCTACAGGCCCGTCTCCGTCCAGAGACGAAAGCAGAGCAGTAAACCTCCGCCCCCTCCCCACTTCCCTCTTTCCCTCTCGTCCGCATCTCCCCCCCCCTTTTTTCTTCCGTATCGTTTGATATTTGCTGCAAACAGTTTCTCCTCTCGCGTCTTGTGCTACGAGTGTGACTTGCCTTTTGCACGGTGATGACACGAGAGAGGAAGAGCCTCTTCTGGGAACTCCCTTCCCCCCCCCCCCCCACACACACTCTGAGAATGCGCATTGCTTCTCTCGTTGCACACCCCAAACAGCTTTCACCGCCACTTTGACCGTCTTGCTGTACACATACACATCCCGTTATCATGCCCTTCCCCAGCCCCTCCCCCTCACCCACATAAAACAGTAACAGGAGCAACGCGAATCGTATGGGGAAAAGGCGCTCGTGCTGGCCGTCTCTCTCTCCCACCTTTGCGGGCAAGCACATGTCGAATGTACCTTCACGCTTCTCTCTCTCTCTCTTTCGACGGACGACTGTCAACGACATCCCTGCCACATTCACCTACCCCTCTCCTCTTCTGATGCCAGGCCTAGCAAACTCGTAGCCACTCTTTCCATCTTCCTTTTCCTTCTCTTTCACCATCGTAGGATACCCCCCCCCCCCCCACTACCCGGCACGGAAGACAGCATTATTCTTGCTTCCACTTTCGCACAAAAGGATACTAGCGCCGCCGTTAAACCACACACTTCTTGTTTGTGCTCTTCCCGTAGGTATCCCTGCTTTGGCAACGCTGTCTACTCTCCCCCGTCCCACCACCCACCCCCCTCAAAAACCTCCAGGTTTCCTTTGTTTGCTTCAGGGAAGATCGTTCTCTCGTTCGCTCTGATCCTTCCCTATATAGAGACACGATCTCTTCCTCCTCCCCACTCCCCCCCTTTTTACCTTCCTTCCTTCCTCTGTATATCCGTCCACTCGGGCAACCACTCGTTCCTCGAACAGGCCGACCACCACGACACCGTAAGCTTCTCGTGACTCTGCCAGAGTCGTAACATCCCCCCCCCCCCCACCCGGCCTTCTCTATTCGCTCTTCTTCCTTTGCATCCCTTTTCCTTCCTTTCGTAGAGGTTGTGCCCTCTCTCTCTCTCCTTATTCTCTGACTCCCCCCCTTCGTGGGTGCAGTGGTCTCTCTGCATCTCTCTCTCCCTGTGTCCCTCCCGCGTGCACGAGGCGAACTCATTCTCTCTATTACTCTCATTACTGTTCTCCTATATCCGTCTTTCCTCGCCGTCCTGTCGCACCAACGTACACCCGCGCGCGTCCAGGGATGCCTAGCGGAAAAGCGGGAGTTGACGGGCCGTCCAAGAACACGGGACGCCCACCGAAGGAATCCGGAGAGGCTAGCAGCAGCAACAACAGCGGCACTGGGAAGAAACCGAACCATGGCCGAGGTAGCGGCGGCGGCGGTGGTGCCGCCGCAGACAGCAGAGAGGTGCGACACTCGGTACGCGCGGGAGGTATGTGCCCCAAAGCCAAGCCCAAGCCCTTTGTCGCACCCGATACGACCACTGGCAACAGTCCCGTATCCCCATCCGGCACGGGTGGCAAAAAGAAAAAGGCATCGCCCACTGGCAGCAGCGGCACGGGCCCGACACCAAGCCCGTGCCCGGCCTCGCCAGAATTCCCTCCCACGGCGAACCCGACAGGAGATCAGATGCCGCCACCACCGCTGGCACCAGGTACGTCGACCGAGCCCGGCTCTGGTGGTGGTGCTGTCTCCGTGAGTTCCCAAGCACCCGCGGCAATGCAGCACTCCACCAGCGCGTGCCACCGCGCCTTCGTGCGCGTCGTTGACTATGGCGTGACAGCCGAGCAGGGCATCCGGCGGACGATGGAGGATCAGCACACCATGCAGGCCGAAGGCATCCCGTTCTTTGGCGTGTACGATGGCCACGGCGGCACCCAGTGCGCCGAGTACCTCCGCGACAGCCTGCACCGCCTCATCCTGGGCCACCCCGACATCTTGACGAACCCGGAGAAGGCCATCACGGATGGCATTGTGGAGGCCGACCACGACTTCCTCCAGCGCTCTGAGGAGGACGGCAACGAGTCCGGCAGCGTGTGCGCGGTGGCGCTCATTATAGATGACACCCTCGTGGTGGGCAACGTGGGCGACTGCGAGGCGGTGCTGTGCCGCAACGCAGCCCCTATTGTCCTGACGGTGAAGCACAATCTGGCGTGCAACCCGAGCGAGGTGGAGCGGGTCAGGGAGGCGGGCGGCCGCATGTTCCACAACCGCGTCGGACACCCGAAGTTCAGCCCTAGCGTGGCAAGCCTTGCCGTGACCCGTGCCATTGGCGACGCCGGCTTCAAGCTGGACATGTACACGGATGGCAAGCGTAGTGGCATCATCGCCGTGCCAGACACCAAAAGCATTGTGCTGACACCGGAGGACGAGTTCCTCATCATTGGCTGCGACGGGCTGTGGGATGTCATGTCGTACGAGGAGGTCGTGGACTTCTGTGGACGACGCTTCCGCAACGCTGAGTCTGCCCAGTCCATCACGGATGACCTTGCGCGCGCCGCCCTCGACCGCGGTGGCACTGACAACGTCACGGCGATGCTGATCCTCCTGACGGGTCGCCGCGACTCGACTTCCAGGCAGGGCGTGTTCCCCGAGACAGCCGTCTCCACCTCTGTACGCAACCTCGCCGAGGAGGAGGCGTGAGCAGCAGCGGACCGACGCGCGCACGCAACTCTGGTGTGAAAGGGAGCGAAGGAGGTGGAGTAGATAGGGTGAGAGAGAGAGAGAGAGCGAAATGTAAACGAGAGGCCGAAGTGACAGAGAAATGAGAAGAAGACCGCGCGGTAGCACCTGCGGGGAAAGCGTAGCTTGCTCATCCGATGAAAGCGCCACCACTTTCGTTGTACCTACGCAGCGACTGTACTCCGTCCTTGACCTTCCTCTTTTTTCTTTCCTTCGTTGTTGCCGTCTCCGAAAGCCCCTCTTTCTTCTCCTGCCCCTTGTGCCCATCCACCAAATAGGGGAGGGAATAAAAGGAGAAGAGGGCACCTCCCCCTCCCCCCCCCGCGCCGTGCCAGTCAACTCTCTCTCTCCATCTTGCCTCATATCACTCCCCCCCTCCTGCGAACAAGCCCTTTCCCCATTCTGGTCTTTCTCTCTTCTTTATCTCTCTCCCTCTTCCGGTAATGTGTCGGGACATAGACGATGTATTCTCTCCTTCGCTGCTCTCTCCGGCGCGCGTGAGGGGGAGAGGAGGAGGGGGGGGGGGGGGCACGCACGCAGAGAGGTGGCGCAGCGGACAGCTCTATTTCGTTTTGTGTGCAGTCCATTCTGCTGGCGCGGGGGAGGCCATCGGACTTGTTGACGGAGTCATGCATTTTGTTTCCCTGTTCTCCTTTTGGGCCATCTCTCTCTCTCTCGATAACCAGCTGTTCCTGTTGCCGTGTTTCCGTGTTGTGTTGCTGTAAGTATCGGGACCCGTGATCCTGTATGGTTGCGCTACTTCCTCCTCCCCCCCCCTCCCTTATTCCTCTTCCTCGATTGACTGGTTGCTTCGTTTCATGCTGAACGTTTCCTTCTTCTCCTTTTTGCCCCCCTCTGTGCTCTACTGTATTTGTTAAGGTTGTTGTGCGTCTTTTCGGCTACTACCAGCCCCAATATCACAAACCGAGCCGGGACGAGGCGCTGCGAAGGGACGGAGGGGAAGAGGGGGAGAGGGAAAGCAGGGAAGCAAGAACAAACGCGAACAAGAAGAGTCTTCCCTTGCGGATGGAGGAGGGAGGGAGGACTTGCCGCAGATAAAGACGAGATGTCTTCGCGTATGACTTTCCCTGCCCTCTCAACCTCCCCCTCCCTGTTCCCTCCTCATCGGTCTCCTCGCAATCCGTCCCCGACAGACAGGCGCTGGCCCCCTCTCGGGGTATCTCGTACCAGCGGGGACAGGAGGGTGCCCTCAGGGATGTTGATGTGTTGTTCCCGCTACTCCTCTTCTTGCTCCTCTCGTGCCCTTCTGCCCCACAACTACTGCTACTCTCACGACACCGCAGTAGCCTTACGTAGTGTTAACTCTCGTCCCACAAGTTCCTCCTTTCCTTCCAGTGAGACGTACCACACTACTCTGCACATCTTTCCTCTCTCTCATCTTCTCGGGAAGGATAGCGATGTATCCAAGCGAGCCCAACGAGGCCTTGCGGAAAGGGACAACACTCCTCGGTAACCCGGACAACAGACCGCAGCATGCCTCGGTTCATCCATCCACATTGCCGTTGGGAGATGAGGTGTCTCCTCTCTCCACCACCAAGCGCAACTACTCCACGAGCGCGCTTGCTCGGGGCGGATGCTTCTTGTCAAGTGCTTTCCCTGTGGCCGTCGCGCGAGGTTCGTTGGATCTCCTCACGGAGACACCGCACACCGACTGTGACGGTGGGTCCATCGGCGCGGACTCCGCGGCAATGCCAGGTGGGGCGATGGGCAGCAAGCTGAGCAGGTCCTGGCACAACCCCAGCTCTCACGAGGGCGACAATGCCTCTCTGCTGCTCAACCCCATCACCATAAACTCACAGCTGTCGCAGCGGGTCTCGTCTGAGTGCTTGTCGCCGTTTGCATGCTCCCGCTCGTGCGAGTCGGCATGGGTGGTGGTTGACTATGGCGTGACAGCCGAGCAGGGCATCCGGCGGACGATGGAGGATCA
>JASAOB010002657.1:0-35954 GCA_030849825.1 Herpetomonas tarakana | reverse complement strand
CGTTTGGGCGACATGCCATGGCGCCACCTCAAAGCCACACCGGACTGGTCCAGCGTGACGGTTGGTGATATGGAGGTTCTGGCCCCCCCATTCGCGACTGTGGTGACGGACGCATCGTTGCAGGGATGGGTGGCAGTTCTGTTCCACCATACGGGGGGCTGTTTGCATCGCTGGAGCGCGGTGGGAGAAGACCCTGCACATGACCATGCAGGGGGAAGCGAGAGCAGTTTTACCTGGGCCCCCTCGCTTTTGAATCTCAATTACCCATTTCGATGCGCACACTGGTGGACGACACGCCCATTTTTTGGGCGGTGTGGAATGGGATGCCCCAAATCCGAGGCTCTCGTGGTGGGGCTTCGGCGCGCAGGGAGCACTCTACGCGACCACGACGTCACGCGACGCCCTTCGACACATCCGGTCTGAACACGACGCCGCACATTGGCCCTCACGGGGCCTACGCCCGCCTCCCGCGGCGATTGCGCACGGGTACGACATGCGAAGGGGAGACGGGGGCACCCTTGGCGGAGAAACCGAGGGACCGGGGCTCTGTGTTCCTTCGGACTTCGTAAGCGTTGCAGCCGTTGAGTTCCACACAGCAGGTGACGAAGTGGACTTGTAGCAGAGGAACGGAGACTGTAGGGGTGGCTCGCCGGTTGTTCGCCGAGCCAAGGTGTTGTGTGAGGGCACGTGAGTGCTGTGGCGAAGTGCCAACGCTACTATCGCTAACCTTCTTGTNGCCCATTTTGGGGGCGGTGTGGAATGGGATGCCCCAAATCCGAGGCTCTCGCGGTGGGACTTTGGCGCGCAGGGAACACACTACGCGACCACGACGTCACGCGATACGACCTTCGACACATCCGGTCTGAACACGACGCCACGCATTGGCCTTCACGGGGCCTACGCCCCCGCCTCTCGCGGCGATTGCGCACGGGTACAAGATGCGAGGGGGGGGGGGGGGGGCTTGGTGAGTGTGGGTGGTGTCCGCTGTCGTAGTGGCTCAAGTGGCAGTCGCTAGGACGACGGTTTTACTCCTCCTCCCCCCCCCGCGCTTCTGAGTTGGTTGAGAGCAAGTATATCTGGCCAACATGGCGACGCTCGTGCACACCGATTGCTGACTTTCCTCCTCTCCTTCCCTTTGGATAGGTCAAGCAGGCTTAGACGCTTTTAGTGGATCATGCGGCGGTTTGCAAAGGTGCGACTGCCGGCGTGTGTGGGGTGGCGGGCCATCGTAGTGGGACCAAGCACCTCAATTCCCCAGACATCGGCTGTGCCGCAGTTTGGGAAGCGTGCAAAGGCCGCCGCAGCGGCGGCGGACCAGCGGGCCTCGGCCTCGCGGACATTCGATGACAGCACGGAGGCGGAAGCAGCGGCAAGAAGGATTTGCGAGGAGAAGTACGACTTTCTGGAAAGACCCATCTGTGTCACTTCGTGGCGGGAGTTTCTATGGGGCCTGCAGCGGCTGGAACTCAGATGGACTCTCGCTCCTGGGCCCGGTGGCGTATTGCTCCTCCAAATATATGACCATGGCGAACCGGGGGATGGCCTTCTTTGCGAGCTGAAGGGGAGCCAGAACAGGTGCAGTCCCATTGCAGATTTCTTTGACGGTTGTGGACAAATCGTTCAGGGCACCACTTTCAAACACGACATCCACTTCGCTGATGGAAATAGCGTCAACCACCTGCGCTTGGAAGCGAAGCACTCCCTGACGTCTCCAGACGTTCCTCCGCCGCAAAAGAACATAATGTGCATTCCGCAGTATGATTGCCGAGGAACACAGGTTGACATCAGCATCATCGACGAGAACAGCGGTCTGCGGACTCCGCTATTCCACAGTATTCCGCTGCAGGTTCTTAACTTCCACTTTCTCACATCCATCCCGCTATTCCTGAAGCGAAACGACATTGGGGTGAAGAATAACGATTTTGTGTCGAAGCAGCAGATGGAGCACTTCCGCTTTGCTTGGTGTTTCCTTCGTCGTGAGTCGTGGATGACGCCTGTCGAGATGGGGGAGTTGGACAATTTACTTCCGCCGTGAGCAACGGCGAGGTGGGAGAGAGAGAGAGAGAGCACCTTCTGCATTTGTGTGCAACTTGTTCCTCTGCTTCTTTTGTCAGACATCTCTCTCCTGTTTACATCGTTGGCAAATGAAACGAACGATCATGCCTGGACACACACACACACACAGCAGCAGCAGCAGCACATCTGTTGGTGATGCTGGAACGATCAACAAGGCGTCGGCAAAGTTTGTAGCTACTACTCTGTTCGAGAGTTTCCTTGGGGGGGGCAATTTACTGGATTGTGACTTTGGTGCATGATACGTCACCGCCCATTGACTGCACTTCCTGCTGACATTTCCCTTCATCTTGTTTCAGCATTCCCTAGTTCAGTTCTAGCATTTCCATCATACAAGGAGATAGGCTAGTCCATCCCCCCTCTCCCCGCTCGCTCACCACAAAACGACTCCATTTCACGACCAGCCTCACGCAATAACATGCGCGCTTTTTGTGCTCGTCGCCTGCCTCTCATGAGCCAGGCAGCCCTCGCTGCCGCCAGCACGACAAGGGTGTGGTGCTCCACCCAGTCGAGGCCAGAGGGCAACGAGGATACCGAAGGAAACAAGGAAGAGTCCACGTCTGAAAACGTGCCAAAGGAGGACATCGCTAAGTTTCATGCTGAGCTCGAAGATTCCAAGAAGGCGCTGGAGGAAATTAAGAATGAGCTGGTGTACCGCACAAGCGATGCCGAAAATGCTCGTCGCATTGGCCGCGAGGATGTCGAGAAGACCAAGCAGTTTGGCATCACGTCTTTTGGTAAGGATATGCTCGAGGTGGCTGACACTCTCGATAAGGGCGTGGATGCTTTTGGCAAACTGCCACCGGAGACACTGGCCAACGACAAGGCGCTCGAGAGCATAGCCAGAGGCATCAAGCAGTCACTCAAGGTACTCCACGTCAACATGAGCCGCCACGGCATCGAGAAGATGGGCGTCACCGTTGGCACCCCGTTTGACTTCAATCGCCACGAGGCTCTCGCTCGTCTGCCGCCGACCGAGAAGGCTCCTGTTGACACTGTCTGCCATGTTCTCAAGGACGGCTACACCATCAAGAGCCGGGTCCTTCGCGCGGCCCAGGTCGCCGTTTCGGCAGAGGACATGTAGCCAAATGGTAGAAAAGTCATTGATGGAGGATGCGAAACTCCAAGTTCCCGCCACGCACTCTTTTTTCTCACGTGTGCGCGAACCACCCTACTGTCATCACAGAACCCCTCATTACTACGTCTCTCAGCCTACGTAGGCTACGCCCAAAAGGCAACAATTATTTTTGAGGTGACCAACAACGGCAGCAGCAACACGATACCTTCCCCACCACCTTCTGTATTGAGTCCCCCCCCTTACACGCTCGCGCAACGTGTTCGTATATGAATCTTGGTCTCTGTCTTTCCCCGCCACACGTGTCCTCAAAAGTGTCCATCTGCTACAACCGACTTTCGGAGAACTCTCGAGATTTTACCGTGTTGGCTTTGCCGAGCGCGCGGGGAACTGGAGGGTAGAAAAAGAGGTGCGATTAAGGCGTCTTCGCTCGTGTTTCACTAATTATCAACGCATTTCTCTTTTCGTCCTGTGGCAACTGTTTTTCACAAACTTCACTTAAAGGATAATCATCCGCCGCACAGCGAGGTCCTCTGCACTTTCGTGTGGTAAGAGCCAAAGAGGGCCATTATCCACAGGAGCAACTGCTCTTCTTTACTTCCTCCGTTGCGGCTTTAATGTTGTGTTGACTAACGAGGGATGACCGTGCACACAAGCGTTCCTTTCCAACTCACCAATCTGACCCTCTTCTCTCCTCTTTCTTCCTTTCCTCACGCATCCGCTTGACTGTTTCTGCAGAAAGCTGAAGCACCATCTTTACCTCTTGGTCTCCACCCTTTCGCCCTCTTTATCCCATCACACACACACACACACACACACACCTAGCTTCCATCTATATTTCGTTTTCGGTGCTCACATTTCTCGATTACGGCTTCTCACATTAAACCTCTTGCGTGCAATAAACAGCAACGACACCACAAGTCTCACGGTCAAGATGCGCCGTCTGTTTCTTATCCCAAGCTCCCGTAGTGTGTTGGCTACAGCAGCTTTTGCCCGGTGGCAATCGGAAACCGCGAAACCTAACGAGGGGGGCGAGAAGAGTGCAAATGCCGGGGACGAAACTGAGACCAATGATCGCAAGCCGGCTGTCTCCAGTGAGATGGAGAAGGTCCAAAAGGCCATCGCCGAAAACAAGAAGCTGTTCGAGGAGGTGAGGAAGGAGGTCTTGTACACGGCTGCGGGTGCGGAGAATGCGCGCAAAGAGTATCGCCAAACTGTCGAAGCGGAGAAGTTCAAAGCAGAGAACGCTTTCGCTAAGGAGCTTCTGGAATCAGCAGATGCCTTGGATGCAGTGTGCAAGACGATCGCAACCTACCGCGCGGAGAGACCGGAGATTCCCGCAAATGTTTCCTCCCTCCTCAGCGGGGTGGAGCTTTCCCTCAAGGTTGTTCTTAAGGTCCTGGGCAGGTACGGCGTTGTCCGCATGAAGACGAAGCCCGGGGACGCCTTTGATCCCGAAGCGATGCAGTCCATTCTGACTACTCCCGCAACGGAGGGGGTGAAGGCTGGCCAGGTGTCCGAAATTGTGAAGGCTGGGTACTACCGCAATGGCCAGATTCTCCGCCCAGCCCAGGTGGGCGTAGCCGAGGACCCGGAGAAGTAGAGAGAGCCCCCCTCATCACCGCACCAAAGATGAGAGACGACAAAGGAAAGAGAGGAGGAGGTGAGGGAAAGACAATGGCAGGCAGGTGCCTTGTGCGTCCCGGACCCCGAAGAAGAGCAACAAGAGAAGGTGCGCCGTCGCCCTTCCCTCCCTCCTCGCTCTGCCTTGGCACCGCCGCGTTCTCTGTTATTCACACACAACCCACGCTTGCAAAATGTTTCGTTTCGCTTGTTAACCTTTCTAACTTTGTTTCTCAAACTGTTTGTCCTTTTCCTTTCGTAAACCTACGCTAATTTCTGGGCAGCTCATTTTGTGGCTTCCACGAACACGCGCAGACATGTTTCTTGTCGTCGACGCTGTCCCTCGCCGTTTGGTCTCTGGTTGTGCCACCAGTACATCACCGCACATCACCATACTCTGTCAGCAACAACGGTAACAACAACAGCAACGCGTAGGCAAATGAACAGACGGATGCATCATCGTGTCTCACACCCCTATACCTCGGCTACACCCTCTCCCGTTGACAACGAGACGTTCCGAAGAAACTCACCAAAGCCCGCGGCTGCGGCTTGGGTGTGTGCGGGCCCCTGCACTCGACTCATCTGGCCACTCAGATGCAGACAACACCAGCCGTCTGCTCTTCTTCTCTCGTCCCCATTCGTCCACTCAGTTCAAGAACTCATAGGAGGAGCGAGGGACCCGTGCCCTCTTCCTTTGCGCTTCACCGCTTTCAAAGGCCACATATACTAGCGTCGTTCCCGTGCACCGGAACGAACACGCAAATGCTGCGGAGGGTTGGTGCCGCGATCACTCTCGGGAGTGGGACGCCCGCCTCGGCGGGCGTGCTGCACTCGGCTGTGCAGCAAACGGTGCAGCGCCGTTTCCTCAAGATTGCAAAGTCAACCTTTGGGTTCTATTTAGCTCGCCGCGGCCAGCGCAAGTTTCCCTTCTTCAGGAGGCCGCACATCAAGAACACCCACGCCATGAACCTCAACGCGCCGTACTACTGGTCCTTCATGACAGCCAAAAGCCAGGCCTACTACTTGCCGGAGGAAAACTACATCACCGGCGATTGGACGGGCAAGTTCTTCGTCTCAAAGAGACAGGTATACACCCTCCAGCACGCAACGAGTGGTGCCAAGGTCCGCGTGAAGTCTTTCCCTTCCGTATTTGAGTTTAATAGCCCATCGCGCTGGAACGTTGGCAAGGAGATGAACACCCTGACCAAGCCGCGCATGGATTTGATTGACGACCAAATGCTGACGAAGAAGCAGCGCCTCGACTACGTCAAGGCAGGGCTTCTCCCCAAGTAAATCGTTGTTGGCGTACCTCTTTCCTTTCTCTTCGTTTGTTGATGCACGAGGGATGTCGTTGTCATTGGCATCACCTGCGTGGTTCCCTCTCCTTGATTCACACACATTCGCAAGAACGACACGTATGTGCTACAAACGACTGGTCGTGGTAATGCAGATCGCAGTGTCATTTGTCGGTTCGCTCACGCGCTTCCCGTCAGAATTGGCCAGGATATGACCAGTGCCCTGTTACTCCTGCCGCCGCTCCGTCCTTTCCCTTACCTTTCGTTCTCCTCTCATTCTTCCCCGTTGCCTCGTAAGCCCACTCAGCTGCCAGCCTGCTTCTTGCTTACCCTTGCCTGCTCTGACTCTTACTGTCCTGTCCTGCCTTGCCCTGCTGATGAGACGCCTTAGCTCCTTTGGGTGGCTGACACCGTTGTCCCACCGCGCGTTCTGTGCAGTGACACCTGCCTTCTTGAGCCCCAAGCCAACTTCGCCAGACTCCTTGGATGATATCTTCTCAGAGATGGAAGGGGTAGAGACATCGAGTGGATTGCGGAGAAAAGGGAGTAGGACCTCCCACTCTCCACGCCCGGGTCCAAAAGGTAGCGCGAAATCGGTCAAGTACGATCCTAGTCCTGCGGAGAGAGAACCCCAGCCGACTCGCGCACCGCCTGTCAACATCGCGAAGACTGCGCTGCAGCGCGCTGTCAACGAAGCCATCGAGGAGGAGCGCGAGCTCCTCAAGGAACACGAACGAGAAGAGCGTGCCCGGAAAATGGAGAGGTGCCGGCCAACGACACCAGCCCGGACGTTTTTGTCCACCGGCGAAATGGTGGCGGACAAAGCACCGCAGCACTTCGTGCCTGTCGAGGAAGAACCGCGAAATGTGCCTGAGCTGACGCATCCTGGCACCGCAGGGGTGATTTCGTTGGTTGGCACAGTGGTCCGCCAAGGGAGCAGCGGAGGGGACACTGGCCGCGACGAAGCGGCGGATGGGGATGGGGAGCCCGTATTTGAGCTTGGCGTTGAGTACGCGGTTCCGTTTCTGCCGAAGCGAGGCGCCACTGAGGTTGTGGTGCGCTGCGTTGGTGTGACGCTTGCGAAATTCGCGAAAGAGCGGGTGAGGGTCGGTGACCTGGTCCATGTGCTGGGTCACCTGGTGCCAGTTGCAGAAGATGGTAAGCCATGCTGTCAAGTGTACGTCCTTCCCTTGGGAGGAAACGTATCAGTTGTGGCGCGTGTCAACGAATGAGCAACGCCGCCAAGAAACAAAGAATACGCAAATGAACGATGAAAACATGCAAAACAGTTTTGTGTGACATGCGCTGCGTGAGCTACAGTGCGCCGGTGAAAGCTCGCACCGCTTTTTATCTTCACGTTCACAAGTTGATCCTTTTCTCTCTCTCGAATCAGTGTCCACATAAGTATCCACATTCTTCACCAGCCCAACAAGCGAACTCACCCTCACTCGCCCCACTCACTTCTTCCCCTTTCCGGATTCTTCCACACTCACCACCAACATGTCCAAGCACGTCCTTGTTCCCGTCGCGGATGGCACCGAGGATATTGAGCTGTCTTGCCTCACTGACATCCTGAACCGCGGCGAGCTCAAGGTTACCGTGGCGTCCGTTATGAACCAAAAGGAGGTGAAGCTCGCCCACGGCCTCAAGCTCACCGCCGATGCCCTCATCACCGACCTCGCCGCCAAGGACTTCGACGCTGTCTTCCTGCCTGGCGGCCTGGTCGGCGCGAACCACCTCGGCGCCAGCTCCCCCCTCAAGAAGATCATGCACGAGCTGAGGGCCGAGAACAAGCTGTACGGCGCCATTTGCGCATCGCCGGTTCTCGCTCTGGGACCCCTCGGGATGCTCGAGGGCGTCACCGCGGCCACGTGCTACCCATCCATGGAGACCAAGTTCCCCGCCAGCGTGAAGCATTCCACCGACTGCGTTGTGCTTTCTGGCAAGTGCCTGACCAGTCGTGGCCCCGGCACTGCCATGTTCTTTGGCCTCGCCGCGGTCGCCCTCCTCCGCTCCCGTGAGGTCGCCAAGTCCCTCTCCAAAGACCTCCTCCTCGAGGGCTGCCCTGAGGTGAACGTCGTTCTCAACCTGTAAAAGGGATCAAGAGAGCGGAGCACTCACACAACCAAAGCCCCCCCCCCCCCTCCCCTCCCCAAGAAGAGAAGAAGAAGGGATGGATCATTGTTACTGCCAAAAGATGACTCCGCCTCCCCCCCTTTTCTTCCCTCCCTTCCGTCTTGCCTGGCGCAGTCACCTTTCCCCTCTCTTTCCCCCAACTATCAAGGAACTGAGCAGCTGACGAAAACAAAGACCTCCGTGTCGCACCTGTTCAATCTTTCCTTGTCCCACCCTCGCGCTGTACATGAAACATCGAACAGTTGCCTGTTTTCGTCAGTCGATCCCAATATGCTGTTCATTATCCATCTACTTCTCTGTTTTTCTCACCCCCCCCTTCTCCTCCCAATTTATTGCGAAGCAGACGCTCCCCTAGCGTTTCCATTCTCCCGCAGTCAGTGTTTCCATGGCAACACGTTTTGCGCTGGACTCCCGCTGCAGAAGAAGGAGACTGGGAAAGCTTTATATATGGGAGTGTCAAGCGTCGCCTGTTCTTTCCCTTTTCTCCACTTTATGCTCAATGGATGAAAGCGAAGCCGAGTAAAAGATCCCGTCTTGCTCGTTCTTCCGTATTCTCCAGGAATGCTCCAACTCGACCAGCGCAAACATCGCCAACAAGAAAAACAAGAACGAAGGCGTGCAGCACCACAACGCCCCAAGTTTGCTTCGTTACCCCCCTATGAAAAGCAAGACGAAAGACACGATGGATAGAACGCATCCTCTTCCGCGACTCGGCATGTTATATACGTGTATGTGCCATTACTACGTCAGCCCGAAACCACCGCTCTTTCTCCTCCTCCCTCTCTCTTTCTATGCGTGGTGGCAGGGCCACACCCAGATGGGACGCCTCAGCAAGCTTTTTTTCTCGCGAGGCCCACAGTTCAAGTTCATTGGCAGCCCCGCGAAACGCCGTGGACCCGGGAGCGAAATCTCCGCCAGCTACGTACTGACGAGCACCTTCAACGAGGAGCCGGTCAAGATCCACTGCGTGCCCGGGTACGCTTCCGAGCTCTATCTCGCGGAGTACCCCGAGCGGAAGCAGTTTCTGCTGCTCGACTGTGGCTGCCCCTCTGATTATGCGCGAGTCAAGTTCTACATGGAGGAAGTGCTCGGTAAGGAGCGAGACACGGCGCTAACCGTGAAGAACAACCTCCGGCTCGTGGTGTCGTCGCACTGTCACATCGACCACTGCGGGGCGGCGCACGGATACCATGCAGAGAATGTACCGATAGTGCGGGCTACACATATGGAGACGAGCTACTTAGGCGCCCGCAGACGCCTACACCAGTGGTTCGAGTGCTTCATCGTTCAAGTCGTCGCGTTGCGTATGGGGCGGAGGCCAGAGAACCCTTTCTTGTATTCGCAAGGCATATTTGGCCCGTTCTTCCCACTGCCCCCTGCGATTCGCAAGATTGGACACGGGGACGCGCTGCCTTTTGGTTTTGAGGATTGGGTCGCCGTGAAGATTCCTGGACACACCACCCACATGATTGGCCTGTACCACACCCCGTCTCGCATCTTCTACGCCGCTGACGCCTTCGTCAAGCTTCGCAAAGGCTTCTTTTCACCAAACCCGGTCGACTACCTGTGGGCGTACAACCACACTCTTCATCGCCTGCGCAAGCTGGATGTCGGCTACCTGCTACTGCCACACGGCGGTATCGTCGATGTCGCCGACCAGTACGGCTCGTGGGATGCCATTATAGACAACGTTGTGGAGCACCACCGAGCGGAAAGCTTCGTTGTGGTGCCGAAGAGGAATCCGGACGCCAAAATGGCATCCACCGTCATGGAGCTTATTGGCCGAATCCTGCGGAGCGTCCCCGTCGAGACCCGCAAATACACCCGAGCCGACCTGGACACTGGCGCGATGCCGGCGCCGTGTCCGACTCCGGTGGCGGTAACCATCCTCGATAAGTAATCTGGCGTATATCGAACCCTCTCCCCCCCTCCCTTCTCTCAGTCTCTCTGCCTGCTCTCTTCGCGACAGGCGTTATCAGCTTCCTCTTTCTTTCCTTCTTACTTATCTAGTGAGTACTAACCTTTGCTCTTCCTGCAGCTGGGGGGGGGGGGGGGGGCGAGCCACCCTATTGTCCTCTTCGTGAACGTTCTCCCTTTCTCTTCTCTCTCTCTCTCTGCTCTCCCTTTTTCCTTCTCACAATGCCGCTTTCGCTTTGCTCTTATATTACCAAATAGGGAGGGAGGGACAAAGGAAGAAGAAAGGTACTCAAGCAGCTTGGACTCATTCGTATCCCGAACCGTTCTCCTGGTGGTGAGCTCGGTGAGGAAACTGGCTGTGCTGCATTCCGTCCACCACCACCCCTCTCACTTCTCTTCCTTCCCCTTCTTGCCGCTTGCGTGCTGAGCTCCTAGTGTACACATTACTGCTACCATCATCATCATTATTGCTATTGTTATTACTATTGTCATTATCACCACTTGAGAACGCTATATTGGATTCCTCTCAGCTACAAGCTACAACTGTCCCTTTCTCCTTCAACTTTCGCCGGCTCCCCGAAGCATCGTTTCCTCTGCTTGGCCATTCGATCGTTGTCAGTCAGCGACAGCAAAAGTAACCATTAGCACATAGTTCCTCAGCGGCAACAAAGCTCAAGCCGTCGAAAGGTCATACAGAGGGTGGGAAACGGTAGAAAGAGAGAAAGAGAAGAAGGGAAGAAACCCATCCAATTATTCTTTCCTTTTTACAGCAGAACGTAGGACACTCAGTCGTGACATCGACATCCATGGACGAGCTCTTTCATAAAGTGGTGAACGGTCCACCTATGCAAGACCTCGCCAAGGACCAAGTCCGCATCCCACAATACACCATTCTGACCGCTCAGGTCCCGGACCCGAAGAAACGCATCGAAGTCTTGCAGACTCGCCTGCAGACCTCAACGGAGGTCAGCTCTGCTCTCAACATGAGCTTCATTGTCAATACGTGTATTGGCACCTCGCTGCCCCCCGACGATGTCGAGGAGATGGTAGAGAATGTGGCGCGGATTGCGGAGGAGCACGCAGCGTGGCCTGACTTCATCAAGTGGGTCTGTGCCCTGACGCACTACTACTGCACCGACGACTTCACTCTCTCTCTCTTCTCCGAGTTCGGCGTCCCACAAGTAGCGGCTCGTGCCCTGGCTGATTTTCCGCAGAACGAGGAGCTCGTGCTGGCTGCCGCCGTGCTGCTCTCGCACTTCAACCTGTACGACATTGGAGACGGTGTGACTCAGCTCGCGCGCGTGCTGGGGATCCACAGCGAGGATTTGATTATTGCCAAGGTGGCGACGTCCGCCTTGGCGGAGTTTACTTCGTACTACAAGGAGGTCCCCGAGCGCTTCACCCAGGCGGGGCTGGAGTTTGCGGACGGGGGCGGTGTGGCCGCCTTGGAGAGCGTGCTGCACAACCACATTGGCGATGAGGAGACAACCACGTACGCCGCTCGCATCGGTGCCAACATTTCTAGCTCTGGAGCAGCGAATGCTGTTGATGCGGACTCCAAGATTGTCATGTTCCTCGCTGAGGCTCTTGAGCGGTACCCGCACTCTGAAACGCTGTGCTGCCATGTCTTGCGTGTGTTCAGCAACCTAGCGCGGTCCCCGTATATCAACTGGGACGTTGTCGCAGACATCTTTAACACCACCGAATCCGAGGCAGTTGTCGTGGAGTGCATCCATTTTCTCGGTTCCGTGGCCATCAACGTGAAGGAGCTGAAGCCCAAGATTTACTCATCTGGCTGCGTGCCGCGTGTTCTGGAAGTTATGCGGCGGTACGAGGAGAATGCAGCGATCCAGGAAGAGGCGTGCAGCCTTCTGTCCTACCTGTCCTTTGACTCCGAAACAATCACGACAAGCATCACGGAGTCTGGTGGCATTCTCCTCGTGCTGAACGCCATGCGCAAGTTCCCCAACAACGAGGATCTCCTCATGTCTGCCTGTGCCGCGCTTTCTGGACTCACCTTCAACAATCAAGCGGGGCAGCAGGTTATTGTGGACAACAGCGGAGTGGGGCTTATCATTGACGCCATGCGGCGCGGCACCAAGGCCCGTCTCCAGGAGAATGGCTGCCTTGCGATTGGCACCATGTGCTGGAACAGCGACCTGAAAACCGACGTGGTGCGGTTGGGGGGCGTGAAGGAGATTATGCGTGCGCTGGACGACCACTACACCAGCCCCGGTCTTGTCAAGAACGCTTGCCGGGCACTGGCGCAGGTTGCCTTCAACTGTGAGCGCTACCGCGACGAGATGAGCGCAAACGGTGCCATCCCGCTGATTATTAGAGGCATGGAGCAGCACCCGAACTATGACCGAGCACAGATGCACGGCTGTGTCGCGCTGTCTTACCTGTCCTGGACAAGCGAGGGCAACGCGGCCCAGATTACGGCAAACAGAGGGTACAAGGTTGTCGTGGATGCCATGCGGAACCACCCAAACAACCACGAGGTGCAGGAGCACGCCTGCCGTGCGTTGGCTAACATTAGCAACGTCTCGCTTGAGGACTCGGCAGCCGCGCTGGAGCAAATTGTGGCGGCCATGCGGCGCCACGAGCGGGTGAGTGAGGTCCAGGAGGAGGCCTGTCGCGCCATTGTCACGTTGTCTCTCGTGTCACCCGCGAACAAGAACTGCCTCTTTGAGCTCGGTGGGGCCGACGTTGTGGTGGCCGCCATGCGCAACTTCCCCCGCATCCAGCTGGTGCAGCAGGAGGCCTGTAACGCCTTGGCTCACCTGGCCTATGAGCACGCCAACCTCAACCGCGCCGTTACCGAGCTCGGCGGCGTCGCCCTCCTGCTCGCCGCGATGAGGGCTCACCTCAGCAGTCCCAAGGTGCAGCTCAACGCCTGCGGTGGCCTCAGCGCTCTCGCCTTTGATAACACCGTTGCCCAGCAGCAAATCTTCGAGCTGGGCGGCGTGCAGTGCGTGATTCACGCTATGGACAACTTCGAACGGCTGCGGATGCTCGAGCTCGGCTGCTCGGTGCTCGGCACGCTAGCTTGGAACACGGACATCAAGGAGCGAGTCGCGGTGGAAGCCATTCCTGAGATCCTCAAGGCGATGCGCGTGCACGCGGACAGCCCCCTGCTGCAAAAGTCTACCTGCCGCGCCATCTCGCAGTTCGCCTTCAACTCGGAGAACAACCGCCAGCTGCTGGCGGAGTCCGGTGCCATCCCACTGATAGTGGGTGCGATGCGGAAGCACTTGACCACAGAGAAGCTCATCGTTCACGCCCTCAAGGCCCTCACCTACCTCTGCTGGGAGAACACGCAAGTGGCCGAGAGCATCATCGCAGAGCGGGTGGAGGAGGTGCTGCAGCGGGTAGTGGAGTACTACTCCCAGACCCCTCGTGTCTTTAACGAGGCGGTGCACCTCTCCAAGATCCTCTTCCGCAAGACAACAAGCCCAAGCCCGAACCTGCGCATGATTTCTCCCCCCATTGCGTCGCCGATGCCCATCACGAACAACATGTTCTCTCCCGGGCCGCGCCGTGGTGTCGACGCCGAGACGGCCCCGCCCAGCCCGCTTCCGCCAGACCTAGACCACGACCACCTGCTCGCCGTGCACGGCGAGCATGGCGCCAACGCCATTCTTGGCGGAGGACCGCGGCGCGACCGTGGCAGAGGCGGTGGCGCCCCACCACCCCAGCGGCGGGGAGGGGCAGGCCGCGGCGGACCCCCACCTCCCCCGCGCAGCAGACAGGAAGGCTGGGTGCGCGGCGGCGGCGGCGGGGGATTCAGAGACCCGCAGCGCCTCGCCCCGAACAGTGGCGAGGGTGACATCGGCGTCGGCGGTGGTGTTGGTGGCTCGGACCCCCGTTTCGCCCGCCGCCCTCCTCCTCTTCCCCATCGGGGCAAAAGTGGCCGTGGTGGCGGCGGTGCAGCCCCCACCACTGCGGAGGACCTCTGGGACGACCCTGATCCTGCCACGTTTCACGGCACGCGGCAGTTCCGCCAGCAACACCTCAACTGGCAGCAAGCCGAGCTTGCGCGTGGCGTTGACGCGGACAGGAGGCACGACTTTGGCACCGGGGCGTGGGGTGTCACAGGTGACAGCGCCGCCGCTGCCGCGACGACCAACGCCACCCAGAACAGCTACGGTGACGGGGGCAGCGGCTCCGCCACAGACCATTTCCAGAGCAACGGCGGCCGTGGCGGCAGGGGCGGAGGCAGCGGGGGCCCAAGGCGATTTGGCAGCGGTGGCAACACGAGCAACACCCAGGGCGGCTACCGCGGTGGCCGTGGGGATGACAGCGTGACGGGTATCGGGTGACGGATACTCCGCCAGGACGGCACATCCTGTTATTCCGCCTTGCCCTTTATCATTCTTTCCCCCCTCCTCCTCTTCCTCCTTCCCTGACAACACACATGGTGTGCAGCTGCGAAGGCGCGCCTGTTTTTGCCACAAACGTACGGAGGTCTGCAAGAGCAACCTCCTTCGACTCGCCGTCGCCACAAGTACACATAAGTATATTTCCTTACGCCTTTCCTGTTTTTCCCCGTTTCGATTGTGTCTCTGTCACTCGCATTGCGTGTCCGCAACGTCCCCAGTAGCAGACAGTTTCATCACGACGAAAGCGAAAATGCGATACGTACCCACGCAGAGGGGCATTCAACGAGACGCTTCCCAGGGCCGAGGGAAGGTGAGCCTCGCTGAGACGAAGAAGGGAGGGAGAGGGGCTCAGAGAAACATTCCGAAACGGTGCCAAACCTCTGCAGCACCGCCGCTTTGCGATCTCTTCGCTCCACACTCTTTGCTGAACGGTGATAGCTAGCTCACGATCACTTCCTCCTTCCTTTCTCTTTACAGTTGAAACGCCAACCGGTACACACACACCCACGCACACGTACACAGACGTTGCATTATTTTTTCCCCATATAGAACGACGCCCTCACAAGAACTCCTTCCTATTGTCTTTGGCTCCCCCCCTTTTGCACGGTTTACTACTGCAAGCGCACACGCGCGCGCACGCGCACGTTCTCCTCCCCACACCCACCGTGTGCGTTTAGAGAAGATACCCTTTTTTCATTCTTCGGTTCGATTGACATATCATTATTCCTCGCCGTAGAGCTGCCGCGCCAAAGGTGGACACACACACCCGCAAAGCAACAGAGCTGTGACTAGCACGCGTGTGGAGGGAGTGAGCAGATCACACCCACAGGATAGCACCAGCGGCAGATAGAAGAGACCACGAAGCAAGTGTGGCACGTTCAAGGGAAATGTCGCAGAACTCCTCGACGCTGGACATGTCCGGCTACCTGCAGTTTGACAAGGATGGGTTCGCGCCGCGCACCAGCGTTAGCTACGTCGAGCTCCACGGCACGATGCTCTATTACTGGAACGAACGACCCCGCAATGGCGCCAACCAGCAGCCCATTTCCGTGCTGAACCTCGACAAGGCCAAGCTTGAGGAATCTCGCGCTGCCAGGCTCGACATCGTTATCAGCGGCCCGCACCTGACGAAGCCCGTGACCGTGACCTTCCCCGCCGAGCGTGAGAAGAACGAGTGGCTGGCCAAGATGCGTGCACCGGTGGCGGCGCACACCAAGGTGATGCCGGTGCAGCAGTCGCTGGAGCAGCAGCAGCAAGAGCAGGAGGACAGCAACTCGACCATTTTCTCGCGCAACGGGCACAAGAAGGTGTGCCTCGATGACTTTGAGCGCCTTCAAGTGCTCGGCAATGGCGCTTTCGGCTGCGTGATGCAGGTGAGGAAGAAGGACACGGGCGAGCAGTTCGCCATGAAGATGATGAACAAGAAGTTGATGAACGAAAGCGCCTCACAGGCGCAGTTCCCTATTGAGCGTTCCATCCTGGAAAGTATGGAGCATCCATTCATCGTTAGCTTGCAGTACGCCTTCCAGACCGACGAGTATCTCTACATCGTCATGGACCTGCTCGCCGGTGGGGAGCTCTTCTTCCACCTGGAGCAGTGCACCGTTTTTGACGAGCCCCGCGCGCGCTTCTACATTGCTGAGATCGGACTCGCCATTGGGTATCTGCACAGCAAGGACATCATTTACCGGGATCTAAAACCAGAGAACGTCGTGCTGGATGCTGACGGCCACGCCTGTCTCACAGACTTTGGCCTTGCCAAGGCGAACATTGGTAGCGGCGCGACGGCCAACACGTTCTGTGGCACAGCCGAGTACCAAGCCCCCGAGTTTCTGCTAGACAAACCGCACGACCGCGCTGTGGACTGGTGGTCTCTCGGCATCATGCTCTACGAGATGCTCTTTGGCATTCCCCCTTTCTACAGCGAAAACACCACCGTGATGAGCGAGCTCATCCTTGAGGGCGAGCTGAGGTTCGACAAGAACGGCAAGAGCGTGTCGAGCGAAGCGCAGGATCTGATTTCTCGCCTCCTCGACCGCGAGCCCACGAAGCGCATGCAGACCGTAGAGGATTTCAAGAAGCACCCCTTCTTCAAAGACCTCGACTTTGACAAGCTGTACCGTCGCGAGATCCCGCCACCGTTCCTGCCGGATCCCGACACCGTGAACAACTTC
The DNA here is from genome assembly GCA_030849825.1 of Herpetomonas tarakana. NCBI lineage: Eukaryota > Euglenozoa > Kinetoplastea > Trypanosomatida > Trypanosomatidae > Herpetomonas > Herpetomonas tarakana. The sequence continues at coordinate 19,279 of JASAOB010002657.1, read as the reverse complement.
AACAGCGACTTCACGGAGCAGGCCATCCCCATCGAGGAACACCAGAGCGGGAAGGTGCACCCCAACGTGGCGGGCTTCACGTACGACCGCAGCGTCGACACCAGCGTGCCCACACCTGCGACCGCGCCGCCCGCGCCAAAGCCCCCGACCACCGCCATCAGTGGCAAAGAGGCCCCCAGGCGGGGCAGCACCCACAGCGCTGGCAGCAATCACGGAGCCAAGTCTCCGGCCCCCCCAACCCCGTCCTCCGCCAAGAAGAGCTCGACGAGTAGTACCAGCAGCAGCCCCAAGCACAAGCCATCCTCACCGACGGGGAAGAAGGGGACTGCGCCGGCGCCACACCTCGTGGCCAAGGTACCCCCAAGGCGACAGTCGTAGCCCCCCCCGGCGGCGGCGAGACGAAGCAGGAGGCGATGCCAGTTTACCCTTTTCTTCCTCTTCCTTCTTGTGTGCGCTTGAGTGTTCATACTTACGACACCTCCCCCGATGATGCTCGGATTTTGTCGCTCCTTACATATTCTATTTGCACTTCTGTGTGCGGTGGGATCAGAGGTTTGCCCTTTCCTCTGCCCTTCTCTCTCCTTTACCCGTTTTCAAGAGAGAGGTCTTTGCCTATTGTTGTCGGATATCTTCCATTCTTAACTGTTGTTCTTCGGCGTCGCGTGTGTGTGTGTGTGTGTGTGTGTGTGTGGGACGCTTGAAGGACAACCGGTGGTGTGAGACAGCTACCTTCCCTATACTACTCTCTTTCACCTTTCTTCCCCTTCCCCTCCCAGCCACGATTTTTTGCAGTCTTTCGACCTCTTCTTCCACTGCTCGCCGCGATGGCGCTTCTCGAGAATCACCTAGAATGACTCTTGACGATTCCTCTTCTTTTCCTCCTTGGGAGCCTTCCCGTTTGTTCTCTCTGATCACCCCCCTCTCTCTACCACCACCTGTCAACACAGTTATTGCTACCATCTTCCTCTTTCCTCTTTCCTCTTTTGCTGTTGTATTGTGCCCTTTCTTTCTTCTTGCTGTGTGAGGCTTTTACCTTTTCCGATTACTGCTGGTGTCCTCTATTATTGGGCAAATCCTGTCGCTGACGCCCCTACCTCCTCGCAGGTCACCCCACCCAAACGGAAGAAGGAGCGACGGAATACCTCCCCCTCTCCCTCCCCCCCCTTCCCCAAACAAACACGAAGATAGCCGAAAGGCGGAAGCCTCTCTTCCCCCTCCTCCACACACATACACACCCCTCCTTCGTGCTCTTTGCCTGCCAGCGTATGCGCGTACACCGGCACATATTACCGCGACACTCTCCCTCACTCATACCACAACGCATCTTGCGCAAGACAGCAGCTCCTCTCACCACAATCCATTGAACAGGAGAATCGCCGACAGGGTACAGCTTTGTCAGCGGTTGCGAGAGAGACTGAACGAAGCTGACTGGGCGAAGTGCGTTTCGCACAGGTGATCCTCTCTTCAAGGAGAAGAGAGAGAGTGTGACAGGGCAGAGGGGGAGGGGGAGCTTGGCCAGCAAGACACAATGGTCCTACTGGGAAAGCACATCACGGAGTTTGCGAAGGAAGAGATGACGCACAGGCGTCGCTTCCTTCCCCCTACCCTGCTGCGAGGTGAATAGCGCTCCGTGTACCTGCTCTTTCGATCTCTTCCCCTTTCCCCCATCTCGAAAATGGATACAGAAAAGCTGCCATTGCCATTGACCCTCTCTTAGAAGACTGTTCATTCATCAGAGACCCCTCTCCCCTCCCCCACCTTCCTCCCACCTCAATTCTCTGTTCCTCTGAACATCTTGTGCGGACGAAACCATGAGCGTACCTGAATGGACCAAGGACGAGCAGTCCATCGACACAGCGAAGAACTACCTCCGCGAAGGCGGCACGGTGGACTTCTTTGAACTAATGGCTCGCAACATCATCGCTGAACACCCCGACAACCTGCCACAGTACTGCCTCGATATGGTGAACAAGATCATCGAGGGAGAGGAGCTACCCGCCGACGGCGAGTTCCACCCGAAGAAGCTGGAGGACAGCAGGTACATGAAGGAGAACAATGTGAGTGAGTTCCTGGATGAGTGGGTGCTTGCACTCCTCAAAGTGCGGCCCAGCTCCGAGCCGGCAAAGATGCTCTTCCACCGGAACTACCTGGAAGGGGTTCTGGCCAACCCCGGTGGCGGCAGTAAGGCGGCTGAAGGTGCCTCATCCAACGCGCCAGAGTGACCTGTTTCACTCCCGCACAGAAACTTCATCGCCAGGGAGAGAGGTGGTTGCATGAAGGGCAGTGAAGCTCACCTCTCCTCCTCCTTCCTGGGTGGCACCATTGTCCTCATCGCACTTATACAAAACTGGCTGCACTGTCTTGCTTGCCTGTCCCATGTGTGTGTGCCTGTACTTCATTTCTCGCTTCTTCCCGCCACCTACAATGCCTGCTTGTCAGATTCGCCTCCCCCCCCCTCCCCCCCTCCACCACCTTCCCCTCCTCAATGCAAGAGGGGAAGGAGGAAACGATTGCCATGTTCCATAATATCCCAGAGAAAGAAAGAGTGAGAGCGTGTGAGAGAGGGAGCGAGATCACTGGTTGAAGTCGGGCAGTAGATGCCTTGTTGAGACGTTTCCCCCCTTTCACTTCTCACAGACGTGTCAATCGGGCCAGGAATGCACATCTTCCATCACGTTGTGCTGCGAGGAACACTCTCACTCCCACGTCCGCAGCTACAACCAGAGTTTTGCTATCGGATTTCATAGTGTCTATCGGCGTTGTTCATTCACTGTTTCCTTCCTTCACGTTTCTCCTCCCTTTTTGTCGTGGTTTGGCCTCCTATCGCTTGAGGAGCAAGGCAACCGGGACCCATGCGCAGCAGGCTAGTGTCACTCTCCCTCCCACTGCTGCCCCGGTGCGGCCACCGAAGCTTCACCTGCGGCGCTACGTTGGCGCTCCTCCAGCAGCGCGGTGGGGCCGGCAGCTCGTACCGCAACAACAACAACAACAGCAGCAGCAGCGGAGGCGGAAACAGCAACTATCGCAACGACGTGGGTGGCGGCGACAGGGCAAGATACAGGGGCGCCAGGCCACTTCCCCAACAGCAGCAGCGCCGCGGGGATGATCGCGGTGACCGCCCTAGCGGCCAACGTCGCCTTCCCGAACAGTTCCTTGAGGAGAACGCACAGAGACTTGTGGCTTTGAAGCGGGACTTCAAGCAGGCCAAGTCGGCAAAGTTACGCCGCGACATCATGCGCGAGGCACGCCGTGTCATCCGCCGAGCCCGCGTGGACCCTTCCACGCAGGACGAGAAGTCCGTTACGATTCTCCTCAACTGCGCGGCCACTTTCCACGTGAACCCGACAGAGGGTGTTGAGCAGGCGGTGCAATGGATGCGCAAGAACCTGAACGGGCTGACCCCGCAGAACATCGCCCTCTTCGCCAACGCGCTTGGTGTCCTGCAAATCCCGGACGGTGACACAGTCCTTTCGCAAGAAGTCAGTCCCGTTGTGCAGGCCGTCATGAAGGAGATGACCCAGGTGGAGATGGTCATGGTACTCCAGGCCTTCCAGCGCCAGCGCGTGCAACAGGAGAACGCCACGCTGCAAGATGCGTTGCTTCGCGAGCTCAGCCCTCACGTGAGCCAGATGCCCATCCCCCAGCTGTCGACGCTGGCCTCGGTGCTGGCGCGTCACCCCTTTAAGCAGCGCGACCCGGATGCCTGGCAGTCGATGGCCGACGCCATCATGGCGAAGGCGCTCGCCGACGTGGACCGCATGCACTCAAAAGAGGCCATCACCTTTCTCACTGCGGCAGCCTACCTGAACATGCCACAGAGCCAGATGGTGCAACTCCTACACCGAGCCACCGCCACCGTTGGCTTCCACACTACGGAGCAGATTGCAGAGCTGTTTCGCGCCGTGGCAAGCATCAAGCGGCTCGTGGCCGAACCCAGCGAGGACCTCAAGCACGCTTGTGGGGAGCTGGAAAATGTACTCGTTACCCGGCTCGACCGCGTCGCTGAGTTTGCGTCGGTGAGGGACGTGGCGTCTCTCTGGAAGTTCAGCAAAGCGTGTGGGGTGGAGCTTCCTGCTGCCGTGCAGGAGCGGCTCGTCGAGTCTGTCTTGGTTGAGCTCGCGTGGGTGCGTCAGCGCTTTCCGCAGCTGGCTCGCCTCGCTAAGGCAGCCGCCGATCAGAAGCTGCCCTCCGTCGAGGTCCTTCACGCCCTGGGCGACTACGCAATCGGCAAGCGTCCCATGCGCCGCAACCGTGACGGTCAGCCCGTGGGGACCCCGGACGAGCGCGTCATGGACGAGATATCCGACGCGCGCAGCCGCCTCTACGGGCACTTCTTCGCCCCGCTGGTGGCTCTGCGACTGAACTTGGAGAATGCCATCGCGGCGAATGGGGGAGAGCTGACGGAGAGCATTGCCAAGGTGCTTCCCGAGGAACTGGCCCGCCACGCCGGGGAGGCCAGCCCGCGACAGGCGCTGCTGGCGGTCGAGCACATTGTCAGCGCGCCTGCCGACTGCGCGCTGCGCAATACGGCAAACGATGACGCCCTTGTCGCCGCGGTGGAGGCGCGCCTCAAGGCGGAGCCGCTCGCCTTCAAGGAGCGTGTGTCCCCTGCGTTCATCAAGCGAGTGACGGAGCTGTTAGCTGAGTCCCCCAAGGCCGAGAACGTCGTCGCGGCGCTCAAGACTCTGGAGGCGAAGTCATAGAGAAAACAACGACGAAGAAGGGAGAAGTATGAGCCTATCTTTCTCGTCGATTCCTTGTCGTACAACGCTGTGCTTCTATCTTGCACTCTCTCTCTCCTCCTCACAGTATTTGCTTCCTCCTCCTCTTCTCTATTGTTTCGCGTGCGTGCGTGTCTGTTCAACGGCACGCCCAAGCACCTGGCTGGTGGACTCGCTTCCTTGTCTCCCCTATCACATCGCTTGAGAATAGGTTCCCCCCATCCCCCCATGACAACTGCGACGACAGCGGTGTTGAACGTAGAGGAGACACTGCGTTATCGAGAGGGACGGGTGAGGTGCCATTTTAGGGAAACAGCAACCGCAACAGGCGGGGACAACGCGTACGTTTCAGAGGTTTCACGCGTCATCACTGCTCGTGTTTTACATCACTCCTACTTCTGCTCACGATGCCAGGCTCGATAGATTCACGCAATACCACCGCCACCGCCACAAGAGGGGGCTGCAGACTTCACCCAGGCCTACAAGATAGATTCCTACCCTCCTTCCATAGAATCTGTTCTCTTCGCTTTCAGGCTGGCCAGGGTCGGAGGCCGCAGACTCGTCATGTCCGGTTACTGGAGCTACAGGGAGCCGTCTCGAGATTCGCAGCCGCTGCAACGCCACCCAGGGACCTTCTCCGCCGCCACCAGCGCCTTGGGCGTTCTGCCCTCGACCTTTTTGTTGACAGCGCAGCGTGACGAGAGCGTGGGTGACGGGATGGACTGCTGCGAGGTCACCGTTCTGTCCGCCGACGCTGAGGCTGGGAGGACGCAGAGCCTCGACGTGACGGAACTCGACGTCACGCCGTCTCCTCGTGAGACCTCTTCGTTCGTGGGCGGGGAGGATGTACGCGCTGGGGGGAAGGAAGCAGAGGTTGCCTCGCTGGCTCTGCCGTGCTGCCGGGAAGCAGTCGATGACATAGCGCGGCGGGTAGAACGGGCATGGTGGGAGACCCGCCTGGGCGTTAACATCCGACCCGTGGCCTTTCTTGCGGAGGGCCACGACGACGGCCCACCCGAGCCCACCAACACACCATCGGCCGTCTATCCTGGTGAAGGAAGCACCGAGCGGACCGGGGAAGAGGAGGATGTCTCTGCCTGTGCGAGGAGACTGGTGCGCTCCTCGAGCGTCGCAGAGAAGTGCGACCAAACTCGGCGGCAGCGCCAACACACACAAGGAAGGCCCCGGCCAACGGTGCCACGCGCCTTTACCTTTCGCACTGCCCGGCTCGCTGCTCGCCGCGAGGTAGTGAAGGAGAGGGGCAGTGAAGCAGAGGAAAGTGCACCACTGCGAGGCAAACCACCGCGTAGTAACTCTTCAGCAGGGACGGGGGAGCACACGGATCCTGCCGCGGAGGCTCACGGGTCCCCGCCACCGGCTTTTCTCACCCGGATGGAGGGGAGAGCAGCAGCCCGCCGCACCGCCCACGCACAGCTGCAGCGCCGACAGCAGGAGCGGGAGCTAGCAAAGGAGGCCGCACTCGCCGCAGCCACAAAGGCCGCTGAAGCAGCCGCGCTGCGCAGTCGACGGGCGGCACGACGGAGCACTCTTGTCTGTTGCACGATGGACCACCCGGACAATGAGGCGGAACACGGAGGACAGGCTCGTGAACAGACGTCTTCCACGACTGCGTCGCGGCTGCGCGCGTACTTTGTGGAGCTCGTCGCAACGCTACGGGTGGACGGCGACGGGACCGAAGCGGGTGCTCTCACCAACAAAGTGCCGGCAACACCTCAGTGCCAGCAGCAGCGGCATTTTCCGGAGCTGGTGCGAGTGGCTTCCCATTACCACGTCTGCATCCAGCTCCATGGGCTTCTCAACCGATGGCGCGACAAGGCTGGGGCGTCACAGGAGAGGAGGCAGCGAGCGGCTGCGCAACAGGCAGCGTCCATGCAAGCGGTGCGGCAGCTCTGCCTCGCCGAATCAGAGGTACGAGCTTCCGTCGCGGAGCAACCGGAGCGGATCGAGCGGCACTCCATTCTCGCTCTCTTCTCTCGCGAGATGGCTTACCAGCGCGTCAGTGAGCGCCGCCAGCTCCGGGAGCGGGTGGCGCTGCGATGGCACTTTGTGAAGTGGGTGGCGCTCGTGGAGGAGGTGCGTGATGGGCGGCGCGCCAGCGCGTACCGTGAGCACCTCCTGCGCTGTGCCCAAGAGGTCCTGCGCGGCCTCCAGTCGGCAGAGGACGGCGACGACGCGTAGAATCCCTCAACTTACGTCCTAACATGTGCGACGAAGGAGGTGCTCCTGCTTCCTTCTTTTTGCTTCGATAGATCCACTGTGAGACAGAGAAAGTGATGGAGACGAGTGACGCAGCAAAGAGTCACGCAACCATCCTTCGACAGCACATTTGCCTCTTCCCCCCCCTCTCTCTCACTTGTGGTGGTAGGCAGTAACACAGAGACCCATCTTTCCCCTCCTCCTCCTGGTTCGATCTGTTCTTCTTTGTCATAGTCCTCCTCCCTCTTTCCTTTTCATCGAGCTACAGCGCACAAAGCACCCCCCCAGCCGGAAGGAAGCGTCGCGCTCTTCGTCATGCGCATTAGCATTGCCGCGAGCCTCGTCACGGTGGCCTTCCTGCTCTTCAGCGCCGTGGTCGCTGTTGCCGCGCCATCTGACAAATCCCTTGCGATTGCGGGCAGTGTGGAGGTAGATCCTGCTGTGTTGCCCTACGTGTTCCTGCACGTGATTGATGGTCGCACAAACGCCGTCATCCGCAGCGCGAGTGTTGATGCCATGTCCACCTTCAGCATGTCGGGCCTGCCTGCCACCGTCAAGGAGGTGCGTGCCAAAGTGCAGTTGCCGACAGACCAGTACACGCTCGACGAGGCCGCCTCCGTGCTCTCGACCCCCATCAAGCCAGACAACGGCAAGCTAGCCCTCAAGGTTGTGACGGTGGCGGCGGTGGGTAAGGACAAGGCCACCGCGGCGACAACCAGCGCAACCCCCTTAGCCGGTGCAGTGACCCTGGCGATGCTGGTGGGCGTGTGGTACGCACGAGATCTCCTCACCAATGCCCTCAACTTCCCCACGATCAAGCCGCCCAAACCGCGCAAAATCATGGTGCAGCGTTAGCGATTCTGCAGTCCTTCTCCTGAGTACCCTGGGAGGGAAAGCGGGGCACAACCTCTCCTCCAGCCCAACAGTTTGTTGACGCCGCGCGTGGGGGTGAGGTGTGTGGACGATGATTGTCCTCCTTCTTTCTTTCGTAGTGCGCTGCAGATTCTGTCTGCCTGTCTGTCTGTTAGCTTTCACAGTCCTTCCCTCTGTTCTTGTCACATGAGCGCTTCCCTCCCCCCCCCCGTGCGTGCAGTTGCTTAATAATGCCGTAATCTGAGAAAAAAAAAAAAAAAGAGGATAACATGGATACAGCAAATGTATAAGGAGGACTCCCGAGGATAGAATGATGATGAGAGACACTCATGGTGTGGGGGCAGTGCGGAGGGAGTCCCGTTTTCTCCATTGTCGCGAAACCACTTTGTCGTGCTGCCTTGCTGTGATTCTATTCTCTTTATCCCCTCCCCCCCCCTACCCCTGTATGCAGAGGTAGACTCTAGACCTAGACTGCGTGTGTCCCCTCCCCTCCTCCCCTCTCTCCCAATAGTGAGAAACCAGCACACAAGCGCGCTCACAGCCGTGTCCACAGACGGACGATGGATGTGTCCACGCGAAACGTTGCCCTTGTGAGCTCCGTTGTGTACGGCGTGCTGCTTGTGTGTGGCTGGATCTTCTTCTCCTTTGCCTTCCGCGGGGAGCCGCTGTACAACATCCGCTCCCCCCGCGTCGCCACTTTCTACGTCTTCCTCTTCTCCCTCTTGCCCTCGCTCTTCTTCCTTGGCGGCACCGTGCCGTGGATGTGTGCGGCGTACGGCAGCGAACCGGCCGCTATCGTCTTCGCCGTCGTGCCAGGGGGTATCTTTGTCCTCATCGCCCTTCTGTGGTTCTTCCTTGGCGACTGCGTTCTTGACGACGTGCCTGGCGAGCCGTTCAAGTTCCTGCAGTATCGACCCGGCGTGCGCACCGCCCGACCTACTGGCCCGTACGCGGACCCAGCATTCAGCCCACAGGGGGTGTACGGTAGCCCCGAGGCGCGGTTCGCCGTCAGCGGCGCTGCGGGCTACAGCTTCGGCCCCACAGGACTGTGGACCGACGCGGAGACGGAAAGAATGCTCGGTGACCTGCGCCGCCAAGCCAGCCAGGACCCGCTGCACCCGACCCAGCCCCTTCCCATCCCGGTGTTGTACGGCGGCGGCATGCAGCAACACGCTGCCAACGGCCACGACTACGCCACGTTCCCGCCTGCCGGAGACGGTAGCCAGCCGTGGCTCGGTGTGCCTGGCGCGATAGCGGCCCGCCTGGGCGACCAGAGCGGGACCACAGCGCCGGTGGGGTACGAAGGGTACCTCGCGGAGGATCCCCATCTCGTGCGGACGCCACCTCCCCCGCAGCTCGTGCCTTCACCGTTTCCCACGAGCCCCCGCAGCAGGCGCAGCAACAGCAGCTGTCGACGCCGGCGATCTCCGTCCCAACACGGCGACTGGGATGACTGGGTCGGTGGGAGGGGTGGGGCCGCCGCAGCGACCCTTTTCAGTGCCCGGTCCCCCGGGGACGAGGAGGTGTACCTGGAAATCCCATCCAGCACCCAGGGACCACGTTGACGAGAGGCATTTCCTCTTTCCTTTCCCCCGCTTGCCTTGTACATTACTCACCAGACACTAGACCCTTCCCTCCCCCATCTGTCAGAGCAGCCAACATACGAAGGAGAGGAATGTAGCGGGATCTAAGGCGGGATCAAGAGGGGGGAAAAGCGGACCAGCAAACGGCTTCACTGTCCTGCTATCCGTTGCACCCATGTGCACACGCGATGCAAACGAAATGGGGAAGCCCTGCGTATGGGGGTTTCAAAGAGGGTGTATGTATGTGTGTGTGCTTTTGTGTCCCTCGTGTCCCTCCCTCTCACCAGTTCCATCTTTTCTCTCTCCTTCCTGCGTCTTCGCTGCAGAACGAACGAAAGCTCACACACACACACACACCAGAACGGGGAGTTCCTCACATCGTCTCCTTTTCGTCCTCTCTCCATCTCTCTTCCAAACTGAACGTAGCTCGACCTTCCCTACGCCGTCGCGTGGATCGCACCTGCGCGGCGCTCTCTCGGCGACTCATTCACACAACGATGTCGAACGCGAACATATCGATTGGCGGCTCCGACACAGAAGGGCAGCGCTACGCAAACGCCGATGCCATGTGGAAGGAGGAGCTGAAGGGCGACCTGTACAACAGCGAAACTGGCTGGTACGGCAAGGCTCTCGCCTACTGGGAGAGGACCCCGGCGACGGTCGACGGCGTGCTGGGTGGCCTCGAGTTCGTGCACGACCCGGACATCAAGGAGAGCCGCGCGTTCATTGAATCTCTGGCGGATCGCGGCACTGGCCGCGCGCTGGACTGCGGCGCTGGCATCGGTCGCATTTCCAAGGCTCTGCTGACGAAGATGTACACGACGACGGACCTGCTAGAGCCGGTCCAGCATATGCTGGAGAAGGCGAAGGAGGAGCTGGCAGGGCTGCCAACCGGCGAGTTCATTCTCTCCTCAATGGAGAAGGCCAGCCTGCCCGAGGCTACGTACGACCTGATTGTCATTCAGTGGGCCGCCATCTATCTCACCGACGATGACTTTGCGCGTTTCTTCAACATGTGCAAGCGCGCGCTAACTCCGCAGGGCTACATCTTTTTCAAAGAGAACGTGGCCAGCCGCGACGCCTTCCTCGTGGACAAGGACGACAGCAGCCTCACCCGGTGCGACAAGCACTACAAGGCCCTCTTTGAGAGGGCTGGCGTGCGCGTGGTGAGGGAGGACTTCCAGAAGGAGTGGTCTGACAAGCTCATGAAAGTCAAAATGTATGCGCTCAAGTGAACACCTGCGCCATCAATGAAAAAGGTAAGCAAGTAGAATCAGAAGAGAGAGAGAGAGAAAGGATTGTGGAGGGGAAGGGGGGGGGGGGAGGGGAGCTCTGAAGGGTGAGGGTGAGGTGGGCAATGCCTTTCTTCTTTCCTCTTCTGATGCCAACATGTGCATGATGCAGGTGCTGTAACTCACTGCCCTTTCGCCTCCCTCTATTCTTTTTCATGGGGTGGTGGAGGGAGACGTGCATATCCCTCTTCTCTCCTTACTTTCTCTCACACACACACACAAGGGAAAGAGAAAAAGACAGGGGAGGAGACCAACCAAGCAACTAGCAACAACAACAGCGACAAGCAAGCAACGATGGTCACGACCCCGAATGCGCATTCCCCCTCCGCCGCCTCGCCAAACGGGCTGTTCCCAGTCGGTGGCGAACCGGAAGCGGAGCGCGTCCTCTCCGAGGAGGTTGAGAAGCTCTTAGCGAAGCTAGGCTCCACACTACACGCGCTGGGGGGCGGGGGGAGCGGGTCCAAGGACCAGGCCGCGCAGCTCTTCCTGCAAGCTAACGGCATTGCGATGGGCTCGCCAACGTACGGTACTGCTGCCGCTGCGGGTGGGCGTGTGGGGGGCTCTGGCCTGCCACAGGGCTTTGCGGAAGCTCTAAGAGCTGATCTTCTCCAGGCCCGCACTCTCATCCGTCAGCTCGACAGTGAGCGGCGTCACCACCGCAAGCAAGCGCACCGCCAACAGCGGGAGCTGAGCAGCACGCAGCAGATCGCGCAGGCTGCACAGCGCGAGGCAACTGAAGGGAACCGGCGGGTGCGTGCCTTGGAGGCTCAGCTGGCGGCTGCCAAGGACTCGGTGAGGGCAGCGGAGGACGAGGTAGACGCCCTCACCATGGATGTGATGCGGCTACGCAGGTTCGTGCGCGCGCTGCCACCCGCCTTTGCCGATGGACTCGCCACGATGGAGGAGGAGCCAGCGCGGGCACCTGAGGTGGCAAGCGTGCTGGGCCTGGTACCCGACCGTCGCTTCAGCGAGGCGTTTCGGGACAAGATGACCTCCATTGTGTACAAGCGGCGTTTCCATGCGGCGAAGGCACTCCACCAGGAGGCCGCCGAGAAGCTGGCCGCGCTGGCCATGGAACAAGAAGATGCCTGGGAGCACCAGTCGCCATCGTACATCCCGCACAGCACTGTGGGAGCTGCTGCTGCTGTTGTCGGGCACCCTACGGCCGTTGCTGTCAGCGGCATCGGAGGCGAACTTCAGCGCTTCTCTTCCTCAGGACCATCGACCTCGGTGGCTGCGCTCCTTGGCGATGCCTCGCGCCGCGGCTTCTTTGATTTTCCCTTCCAGCTCCCCTTCACCCCCGTGACGCCCAAGGACGAGTACATCAAATCCCTCATTTACAACTCCCAGTTTGCCGAGCCGCTCCACCAAGGCCGCGACAACCTCTTGCGCCTCAGCACGCGTCTGAAGTCGTCTCTAGACGCCGGCCTGAAGGCCCTCTACGGCATCCTGCTCGACACCATCTGTTCCTCCACCGTTGCTGACAACGCCAAGTACAACCGCCGTGCCTTTGAGACGCAGCTCCAAAAGCTGGAGAGCGTGCAGCGGGAGATGCTCTTCTCCCTCGTCTCCACCACGAACAGCACCGTCATTGGCGTGATCGAGGCCGAGCGGGGTAAGCGATCCAGCGGGCAAGGCAGCGGCCGCGGTGGTGTTGGTACCCACACAAAGCAAACAAGGGATGTGGGAACGATGGCCATTGACACATCCACCAGTGATTACCACATCCACTTGATGGAGGACAAGCTTAGCCAGCTCCGACTGCGTGCGTTGGAGGCGGAGGGTGAGTGTAGCAAGAGGCTCGAGCAAGCCGCTGAGGAGACAAAGGAGGCGCGATGGCGCGCGCTTCACATTCTGGGTCAACTCGAGTCCCTGGGCAAGGCGGCTGCAGACGCAGCGCGGTCGGCGCAAAAGAGAGGCGGCAGTCGTGGCCAGGATGACGGCTCCTCACTGTCCTTCCCGGACCCTTTCGCACCGCTGCGAGCTTCGGTGCAGACCGAGGTGGACTTGGACGACCCACGGCTGACCGTCAAGGTGACCGAGGCAACAGAGCTCGCCACCTCCTATGTGCGGCAGCTCTCCCTCCTCCGTCCCGGCAGCGGCAGTACTCCCTTCGTGAGCGCCACCGAGGCGTTGGCTCGAGTCGAGGAGCTTGCGTCAGCCTCTACCGCTCCCTCTCCCCCTGAGGGCCACGCAACTGAGGAGCCGCCCCTTCCACGGCCTGAGCAGCCATTGCCCGCTACCCGCGCCAGCCGCGCACCGCGCAAACTCAGCGCCGACACAGGGGGTAAGGTGACCGCACACAGTGCCTCCAGCCGCCGCCGCAACACACTTCCTCTTCTCAACCGTAAACCCTCGCCCCATCAGTCCCGCACCAGCAGCAGCCGGAGAAGCAGCCAAAGGACGTACTTCCAGCGCTCCCCTCACCATCCCCACACACAGCAGCAGCAGCAGCCCCCGACACCCAATGCGCCTGCTGCTGCGGATGAAGGGAAAACAGTGCACGATCTCATGCCGGCCAATGACAAGGACCACAAGACGGCGAACATGTCTGTTATTCAGCTCAGCTTTCCACGTTAGCATTCCATCTCCTTGCCTTCCCAACCTCCGATCGAGAGAGTGGATGTGTGGGGATGTGGAGAGGCCGTGACGGTATGGAAACAGTTCTTGCTATATCTCTCTCTCTCTTTCTATACGTGCGCTACTCAGCGACTCGATCATTCATATTTGTGTACCACACGTCTAGATGATTCTTTGGCCTTTTCTCTCGTTTTCCCGTTCGGATCCGTCCTTTCTCTGTCGGGGCTCCGACACTCGCTCGGGACGAGTGCCCTTCTCCATTTCCAGTACCTTTGCTATATCCGAATGAAGAACCCCTCTCTTCCTCCATGATAAGGCCTACTCCGCGTGGTTCGCTAATGGAACGCCTTCCGCAGGGGGGAAACAAGTAGTACTGACGATGGTGAAGAAGCGATCCCTTTCATCCCCTTCCCTCCTCCCCCTCTTCCCCCCAGCGATCAGAGGATTACTTCGGCCTTTATCCATTCCCTCCTTTCCACCTCCCCCGCCACACACACACACACACACAGGCAGTCCCGACACACGCTATCATGTCGAACTCCGGCGTCACAGTAGCCGCCCAGGCGGACCTCATGGAGAAGGAGAAGCTCGTGCTGGAGCACCAGCAGCGCGTCGAGTCGCTCCGCGAGAAAGTGAAGACGATGGCAACGCGTCAGGTGACCCTGCGCCGCCAGAAGCGCCGTGCAGAGATTACTGTGGCGGAGCTGACGAAGCTCAAGGCTGACCACGTCGTCTACCAGGGCGTCGGCCGCGCGTTCGTGCGCATGCCGGTGAACAAGCTGATCGAAAGCAACGCGGAGGTGGTGAAGAAGTGCGAGGCCGAGGACGGACGACTGGTCAACGAGAAGCAGCGCACGGCCGAGGCGGTCGCCAAGGAGGAGGGCGAGCTGCGCAACGCGGCCATGGACTTCCAGGCCGCCTACCAGCTCATTCAAGCGGTGCAGAACCAGAACCAGAACCAGAACCAGCAGCAGCGTGCGTAGAGATGCTCAAAGGCGCGACGAAAGGACCAGCTAACGCGAGGGAGCCTAGGTGAGCGAAGGGTGTGCTGTGGCCAGCGACTCGAGGCTCATCCTCATGGGGCTCTCCACTTGCCGCGGCTCTCTGTCTTCTATAATACATACATATAATATACACATGGTTTCTGTTCTCTCGTTCTATGCGGTCTTGACGATGTGGTTGCTGACTGTTGGGTTAACTAGGCGCACCTAAGCATGTGCTGCTGACCAAGAGAATGCGAAGAGTTTCCTCGTGGGCACCACCACCACACCTGCACAAACGCGCGGCCACTTTGAGAAACACCGACGCGAGTAGCGGGAAGAAGGGGATGGGGGAGGAGAATGAAGTAACGCAATAGCGGCAGGCTTTCATGCCTCATGCACAGCTTCTCATCCGATTCTGCCATATCCTTGTCCCCCCCACCTGGTCTTGCTTCAGTTTCTCAACCACACCCACCTACACACACACACCCGCCTGAAGGCGCAGAGTCATCATGCTTAGACGATCCCTCATCCTGTGCAAGAAGCGTGCTCCACCATTGGGCTACAGCAGGAAGGACTACGCGGCAAAGCTCCGTAATCCGCGCGCTAGCAAGCCGTGGCGGGACCGGAAAGTCGAGTCAGCCGGCCGTATCGACGTCACCTCCCGCAGCGATGTCACGGACGATCAGGGAAACACTTTGCTAGGCAGCCTCACCGCCGTGGCCCCGCTGGGCTTGCGCAGCCCTCACATGCCACCGCAGGCCGCACAGCAAGCGTTGGCAGACGCAGAGGGGGAGGAGATGGCGCGGTTAGCGTCCCCCTCCTCCTCTGCAACACGCGATGGCTCACATCCGGCGCTCCCGGAAAGCCCAAGCGCCTTGACACCGTGGGGCCACCGCTCGCCACCACCGCAACAGCAGCAGCAGCAGCATTCGTGGTCGTCCGCGCCGGCCGCGCCGTATGGTCTGTCGGCTGGCGTGGCGCAGACGGTGATCCCCACCCCTGCCCCGGCCGCCTCTGCGATCACGCGCGACCTGCCCGAGGAGCCGCTGACGTCACTCCCGTTCGGCAAGAGCCTTGACCTGAACGTCGAGGCCGTGCGAAGCTACGAGGACGGCCCGGCGCCAATCCACCTGCAACACTTGAAGCGAAGCAAGAAGGAGCTGGCCGACTCCATAGTGCTTCCTCGCCACATCAACAGACTGTTTCACAAGATCATGGGATGGTCCGAGGAGCTGGTTGAGGTGGAGTCTGAGCGGGAAGCAGGGCTCGACGAACTGGATCGGGAGCGGGCTGTGAGCCCACGGGACGAGGGCGAAAGGGAGGCGACTCCGCAGGCACTCCGCAAGAAGATGAGCAACTTGACCGACAAGGTGAAGTACGGCGTCCTCCTCGACACCTATGAGAAGGACAAGTTTGCTCTGGAGCACCAAATCGAGGTGGTGGGCGACAGACTCGAGCGCAAGTTCCTCGAGTGGGAGGGAGTGCATGTGCTGGATCAGGACGCCTCGCAGGACATGGCCGACGTGCGGGAGAGTAAGGCGGCCATCGTGATGGAGACGCCATCATCGTTCAAGATCCCCATGATCAACGTGGACTGCTGCCCGGGCTGCGGTGCCCTGCTGCAGGACAAGCACGAGGACGAGTTCGGCTACGTGGGGAAAGGCGAGGTGGAGCGCTATGTGCTGGACCGGCAGCGGAAGGTGCAGGCCCGACACGAGTACGCCCAGCGCATGGCGGAGCTGCAGGCACACTGGGCGAAGCACGGACGCCAGGTGGGGGAGGAGTGGCTGGACTTCATGACCCAGGAGGAGTTCGACGCCTTCTACAAGGACAAGCAAGCACCCTTTGTGTGCCATCGCTGCCACGCACTGGAGAACCTCGGCGTCACCGGCCGCCGCAAGGTGTGGTCGGCGCCAGACTTCACCGAGAAGCTGCGCGCCTTGAAGGAGAAGCGGTGTGTCGTGGTGCTGGTCGTGGACATCACGGACTTCCCGGGCTCCATGGTGTACGACCTGCCCGGCCTAATCAGCATGAACAATGACGTCATTCTCGTGGCGAACAAAATGGACTGCGTGCGGAACCGCAGCTTCGCCTACAGCGGAAAGGACCGCGCGGTGGCCGCGAGTCTCGTCTCGGAGCGCTACATCAGTCGCTGGGTGCTGGACATCGCCACACAATTCGGGCTGCCGCGGCATCGCGTGAGGACTGTCCTCCCCATCTCCGCCAAGCGCGGCTGGAACGTGGACAGGCTCATCGCCGCCATCGAGGACGCGGCCAACCTCAATCTGGCCCGGCCGCACAAGCCCCTCCCCACGTACTTTGTCGGTGTCGCCAACGTTGGCAAGTCCTCGGTGATCAACGCAATAGCGCACAAGTTGTACGTCCCTCAGCCGCCCCACCCCAAGAGCACCAAGGTGTACTATACCCGCACAGATCCCAAGACGGGGCAGGAGGCGGTGCTCTGGCGGTGGTACACCCCACCGAACGTGAACCAAGCGGAGATGTTGGACATCCGCTCTCGGCACGACAAGAAGGCCTCGAAGCTGCTGACGGTGTCCTCGTTGCCTGGTACGACGGTGGCGATGAACGCGGTGAAGCTGTCGCTCCATCATCGCTCTGCCAATGGTGGTGGGGAGGGGGAGGGGGAGGGGCAGGCGTTCTTTTACGACACGCCTGGGTTGCTGCCGCACTGGCACCGCAACTCACCGCTGACGCTGCTGCAGATGCGCCGCACCCTCATCCGCAAGTTCCGCAATCCCCAGTGCTTCATCCTGCTACCCGGCCACACCCTCTTCTTGGGCGGGTTGGCCGCCATCGACGTGGTGAAGGGCCCTGCCCGCGGACTGCTCTTTCTGGTGTACTCCTCGCAGAAAACGAAGCACGGCATCGTGAGCACGGAGAGGTCCGACAGCTTCTGGGAGGAGCAGCTTGGCGTGGCGCTGGAGCCGCCAGGCTCGCTCGAGCAGCTGGCGACGGCGGAGGGTGGCACGCTGCGCTTGTCAGAGACAAAGTCCTATCTCTTTGAGTGCTACCACAAGCACCGGCGGCGTCCCAAGGCGGATGTCTACGTCTGCGGCCTGGGGTGGGCGAGCTTCTGCGTCGCCGAGCCCGCTGATGTCGTGCTGCGTGTGCGCACCTTACCCGGGGTGGTGCACGGTGTCCGCGAGCCGCTGCGCTACAACGACCTTCGCGCCTTCCGCAACTGGCCGAAGCTCAAGCGCCGCTTCACGTCCAAGGGCATCGAGGACCTCGAGGACGAGATTGACAGGGATTCCATCAGCACCGTTGTGCGCCTCACCGCGCGTGCCAACGCTGCGTCGGCGGCGCTTCCAGCCATCCGCAACGACAGGCCGAAGAAGGCGAAGGAGGGGGAGTCTACATCGCCTTCCGCGACGCCTCCTGCGGTGAGGACGGTCACCAAGGCGTCCCACCCCAAGCATCAGGCCGCGTCATCGGCCCCGCTGGATGGCCTTCTCGAGGATCTGCAGTCAGCTGGGAGGCTGTAGGGGGCTCTCCCTCCCCTCTCCTCCCCTTTCTTCGCCTTTGGCATGACGCTCTTCACACATGTTGATTCCGTAGCTGCTGCAGGTAAGTCAAGCATTTCACAAAGGGAAGTGAAGGGAAAGAGCGAGTAAGGCCTTCCTTCTTCTTTCTTGGCATTCTGCGTGGGATGGCGTCACTGATGGGGCATACGCGTCGGTGCGTGGCACGGACATCTCTGGCACACCCATGTCTTTATCCTCTCCCTACACCTTTAGTCCTCTCGCTAGCAGCTCCCTCTTCCTTTCCCCCCTCTCTCTCTCTCACCCTAGCACCTTCCTCTCGTCCCACTCGACAACAGCCAAAATACTAGTCGTCTTTTTTGTCCTCCTCCAGCAACAGCAGAGGGAACAACACAAGCAAATAACCAACAACATATCAAAGCCGGCCAGGTAGGGGAACTCTCTCCTCCTCCCTCGCAGCGCTCCTCCCTATTCATACACTCTCCCGCACACACGACAAGCGGTGCGGAGTCTCCCCCTCCCTTCCCCCGATCCGCAACAAACATAACAAAACCAAAACAAACAACACCTACCACCACGGCAGGCACAGGAGCAATGTCGTTTGAAAACCTCAAGGGTAAGATGTGCGTCGCGCTCTACGCGCTGTGCTCCTCCATCGCCTTCATGTTCCTCGTGACAAGCGCTCCAATCTCCCAGTTCAAGGGCAAGGGTATTGGCATGGATGGCGCACGCAAGAATAGCTGCATCACTGTGTGGGGCCTCAAGAACACTTGCAACCTCAACGACTACGACTACCGCCCCACGGTGTTCGCCTGCAGCAAGCCGAGGCAGCTCTTCCAGGCTGCCGAGGCCTTCTACATCATCACCGTTGTGGTGGCCCTCTTGTGCTGTGTGCTCAGCGGTGTCTGGTTCCTTGGCGTGCCGATGAAGGGGGCTCTTATCGCCCTCGGCGCGTGCAACATCGCCTTTGCGCTGATCCCGTGGGCTCTCATGACGGCCGTGTGGCGCCAGGACTACTGCAACAACGACAATGTGACCATCGACCATGTGAGTGGCAAGACCACGAACATCCCCACCGGCAAGCTGCTGCAGGACACGTACAGGACAAGCGCGGGCTACGGCCTGACGATTGCGGGGTGGTGCGTGAACATCATTGGCCTCATCCTCTTGGTCGCCGTCAGGATATAAGAAGGTGGAGCAAATGGGGAGGAGTGAGCTTTAGACGGTGATGAGCAATGGGAGAGGGAAGGGGGGGGGGGGGGACGTGGGGTATCCCCAATCCCCCCTACTCCCCTCCTTCGCCACACACCTCGTGCCGTACCTGCGCGTCTTTCTTGCCACCGTATTTTATACAATCAGCGTCTCTGCTTATGCTACTCTTTCCAAAGGGCTGTTTAAAACTCTGTTTTGGGCAAACGACGTAGAGCAAAGTACGCCGCCCGAGAGCCGTCTTGTGTTCTTCTGCCTTCTAGCTTTTCATTTCCTCTCCTCTCTCTCTCTCTTCTGGGCCCCTCAAAAGCTTCCCAT